>KQ996670.1:76089-96361 GCA_001598015.1 Dorcoceras hygrometricum | reverse complement strand
TATATATATATATATATTATTCTAATTAAGGCATGTCGGTTCTAAGTAGCGAAAGTTGGCTGTTAAACCCCCAGATGCCTCCTAGACTTCAGATCACGCTACCACCCCTAAATTCTACCGAGGAGATCTTGACAGGACTTGCGCAAATCCTAAGGCAAAATGCTGGACCGTAGGTAGGAAGGACATAGCTGCCTTATGAGAAGTTCAGGAATTAGGACCTCCTGAGTTCACAGCTCCACGGACCCGTTAGTCACTGAGGAGTGGGTCAGAGCTCTAGAGACTATCTTCCGTTACATGAGACTGGCGGATGCGGCCAGAGTTAGTTGTGCCATCTTCTAGCTAAAGGAGGATGCTACTCTTTGGTGGGAAGAAGAAGAGAAGACTGTAGACGTGGACATGCTGGACTGGATGGATTCAAGAAGCTCTTCTACGATAAATATTTTACCCATACGTGCAACCAAAGCTGAAGAGGGCATTCAGGAATCTCTGCCGGGGAGATATGACCGTGGTTGAATATGTTAAAAATTTTGATAGGGGCTGCTACTTCTCACCTCTCATAGCCAACGATCCTGCAGAGAAGCTGCAGCACTTCTTGGATGGTTTGAGCCCCTCCATCCACAGAGATGTACTGATGGCGGATCCAACATATTATTCCGTCGCGTTGGAGAGGGCCTTCAGGTCAGAGCAGACGCTGAAGGAAATTAGAATGGAGGCGCAGAGGAAGAGGCCGCTTCAGCCTCAACCCCAACAGCGGAAGCAGGCCAATAGGCCATTGTCATAACAGCCGAGTCAGTAGCTAGGCCAAGGTTAGTATAGTTTCGTTAGACAGACTGCTCCTCTAGGCATGTTAGTAACGCTCGTAATTATCAGGAGCACTGAGGCCAACGGTGAAGGCCGCTACAGCTGGAAAGCCGTAGAACCAGCAAGCCCCCAAGCCCGGGATTCCAGTAGAGAGACCAACCTGCACGAACTGTGGACGACAGCATGCTGGGAAATGCTTGAAGGGAGCTGGAGTCTGCTACAAGTGCAAGCATCCGGGACATGTGTCTTACCAGTGTCCCCAGGTGAAGCAGTGTGCTACCAGAAGAGTTTACGTGATGCACGTGGATGAGGTCGATCCAGAAACTACTTTGATTACAGGTGACCTTGCGCTTTACAGTCTGAATTTTTGAAGAATTGAGAAAGTAGACCGGTGATACTTAGATTTAGGATTTGAGCCTGTTTTGTGAATAGAACGATTAGAGCCCTATGCATGCGTGACTGTCACAGGTAGAGTAGTTGTATTAGGAGTAGCCACCAGAGCGTTAGTCGATTCAGGTGCAACGCACTCCTTTATCTTGGAGAAGTTTGTACGACGGATGAATATAGCTCAGGAGAGCTTGTCGGAGCAATTGCTAGTGACGATACCATCGGGAGACGAGTTATGCACAGCCAGCATTGTCAAGTACCTCAAGATGGTGTTGCAGAGCTACACAGTGTTCGTAGATTTGATCATATTCTCGATGCCGGAGTTTGACTTCATTCTCGGGATGGACTGGTTGTCTGGTTACCAGGCAATAATAGACTTCTAGGATAGGATAGTGCAACTTAGATCTCCTGGAAGGGAGTCATTCGTTTTCATGACAGCACGATGCATGAGGAAGCCTCGACTCATCTCGTTCCTACAGGCGAGAAAGATCATTGAGGAGGGATGTCCTAGCCAGCATTACGGCAGCTACCACATCTGATGGCCCGTCGCTGTCAGACGTGGATGTAGTGCGAGATTACGTAGACGCTTTCCCCGAGAACATAGCTGGAGTTCCACCAGAGAGAGGTGGAATTTTCCATTGAGCTTATGCCAGGAACCGTGTCGATTTATAAGGCACCGTACCATCTAGCTCATACTGAGATGAAAGAGTTGAAGGAGCAGATTCAGGAGGTGCTAGACAAGGGATTTATTCACCCTAGTGTTTCCCCATGGGGCGCGTCTGTGCTCTTTGTAAAGAAGAAGGACGGTATCATGCGACTCTAAATTGACTACAGGGAGCTAAACGCAGTGACAGTCAAGAATAAGTATTCGTTGCCTCGAGTGGAGGATCTCTTTGATCAGCGGCAGGGAGCTTTGGTATTCTCTAAAATAGATCTTAGCTCAGGCTACCATCAGCTGAAGGTGAGGGAATCAGATGTACATAAGACGGCATTCAGGACTCGCTATGGCCACTACGAGTTCTTAGTGATGCCTTTTGGATTAATCCAGCAGTCTTCATGGTCCTCATGAAATGCGTGTTTCAGACGTACCTAGATCATTTTGTCATCGTCTTCATAGATGACATTCTCATTTATTCGAGGAGCAGGGAGGAGCACGGTCAGCACCTACGGACAGCTTTAGGAGTGCTGAGAGATAGGAAGCTCTACGCGAAATTCAGCAAGTGTGAGTCCTGGTTGGAGAGAGTGACATTTCTTGGTAACATTATTTCTAGCAGAGGAGTAAAAGTTTATCCATCCAAGGTAGATGCTGTTAAAGAATGGTAATTGCCAAAGAATGCCTCTAAATCCGCGCTTTCTTGAAATAGCAGGGGACTGTCGGAATTTCATCAAGGATTTTTACTCCATTGTAGTGCCCTTAACTGCGCTAACTAAGAAGAATGCCAAGTATGTATGGAGCCTGGAGTGTCAGCACAGTTTTGACACTGAGGAGATTTCGTGATCTACACTGATGCCTCTAAGCTAGGCTTAGGATAAGTGCTGATGCAAGATAACAGGGTTATAGCTTACGCCTCCAGACAGCTGAAAGTGCATGAGAAGAACTTCCCGACCATGATCTGGAGTTAGCAGTAGTAGTTTTCGCACTCAAGATTTGGAGGCACTATCTATATGGAGAGAAGTACAAGATCTTCACCGACCACAAGAGCTTAAAGTACTTCTTCACACAAAAAGAGTTGAACATGAGGCAGAGGAGAAAGTTAGAGCTAGTTAAGGACTATTACTGTGAGAGCTACCATTCACGAAAAGCTAATGTTGTGGCAGACACGTTGAGCAGAAAGAACGCAGTTGTGGCTCATCTGTCAGTCACAGAACCATTACAGCGAGAGATTCAGAGCTTTGGGCTGAAGATATATACTGTAGGGAGAGCTCCTAAGTTGAATTCCATGACTATACAGCTCGCGCTGCTAGATCGCATACGCAGCAGCCAAGCTAGCGATGAGCAGCTACAGAAGTGGAGATTGAGAGATGACGAGAAAGGCAGTGGACTATACACCGTGGACAATGGGATTGTGAGGTTCAAGGGACGATTTTGGGTTCCTTCAGGTGATACATTGCGAGAGTTGATCATGGCGGAGGCTCATGCATCACCTTATTCAGTTCACCCAGGGAGCCGAAGATGTACAAAGATTTACAGCAGTTGTATTGGTGGCCGGGCATGAAACGTGATATTAGACATTTTGTGTCCAAGTTTTTAATTTACCAACAGGTCAAAGCTAAGCATCAGAGGCCCGCTGGACTACTGAGACCTCTCTTATTTCGGAGTGGAAGTGGGAGAACATTTCAATGGACTTCATTGTAGGATTTCCGAGAACTAGTTAAGGGGTTTAATTCCATATGGGTGATTGTGGACAGACTCACCAAGTCGGTACATTTTCTGTCGATGAAGACCACCTACACAATGACGCAGTATGCAGAGCTGTACATACGGAAGATCGTCAGGCTACATGGAATACCAGTCTCAATCGTGTCAGATAGAGATACACGTTTCACATCAGCGTTTTGGAAGAGTTTTCACGCTTCTTTAGGGACGAAGCTGCAGTTCAGCACATCCTTTCACCCCCAGACAGATGGAAAGACAGAGAGGGTAAACCAAAGTTCTAGAGAATCTGCTGCGTGCTTGCGCCATTGACTTTCAAGGGAGCTGGGAATCCAAGCTACCATTAGTGGAGTTTACTTACAACAATAGTTTTCAGGCCTCCATCGGCATGGCACCTTATGAGGCACTCTATGGGAGGAGGTGCAGATCTCCCATCCATTGGGATGAATTAGGTGAACAGTGTGAGCTGGGTCCTGAGACAGTTCAGCAGACAGCAGAAACAGTGACGAAGATCAGGGATAGGATGTGAACAGCTCAGATCCATCAGAAGAGTTACGCTGATCTGAGGAGGAAAGAGCTAGAGTTTGCAGCTGGAGATCACGTTTTTGTGAAGGTTGCTCCTACGAAGGGTGTGATGAGGTCTGTAAAGAAGGAAAGCTAGCACCTAGATTCGTAGGACCCTTTGAATCTTGGACAGAGTAGGGACATTAGCCTACCGCGTAGCCTTACCACCGAGCCTAGAAGCTGTGCACAACGTTTTCCACATCTCCATGCTTAGGAAATACGTGCCAAACCCCTCGCATGTGCTGAGTGTCGAACCGCTCCAGCTTTCACCGCAGCTTACCTTTGAGGAGCGGACTGTGCAGATCTTACGTAGACAGGTTAGGAAGCTACATAATCGGGCCGTTCAATGGTTAAGGTTCAGTGGTTGAACCATACAGAGGAGGAAGCTACGTGGGAGGTAAACGCCGACATCAAGGATCGCTACCCAAAGCTCTTCGGTAAGCTTTCTAATTTCGAGGATGAAATTCTTGTAAGGGAGAGAGTATTGTAACGCCTAGAAGTTTTCCTCTATTTAGGAAATACACATTACTTAGCCTTAGTATTATTTTCTCCTATTTTAATAGTTATATTAATTATGACATTTTAAATATTTTATGATGAGTATTTTTTTTTTTTTAGAATTTTAGTACAGGTGCTACGAATCCGGAATGAAGACGATGGGAACACCGAGGTAAAAATGATTTTTTTATATAAAATTTATTTTGAGGCTATTCCCTAAACTTGGAAGAGATTTATTTTCTGTGAAATCTTTAAAAGTTCACATTTTTTTAAGTTTTGACCTCCTGTTTTATCCCTAATTTTTTAAATTTAAATAAGGGAGGAGATAACGATCTTGAGTAACAAATCTAGCCAACGGATTTTCATAAATCTAAAACTCCTTCTCTTGCTTAACAAAATCGGGTCGGCCGCACTATACACACACACACACACACACACACACACACACACGTTATTTTCAGAAATAAAACACCCAACCCTAGATTTCTCCCCGTAAGCGCCGTCCCTTTTCCCGTTAGCTTTGAGTTGCCGGAGCAAAGACCTGCGATGTTCCCCGTTTCCTCCCCTTTCGTCCAACTTGGTGACATCGGTCGTAAGTTCTGCTATTCGAGGCAAGTACAAAATCTCCCTTGACTATACCAATCATTCATATTACTATATGCTAGAGTTTTGGTTCATCATCTTCTTCTTAATTGTTGATTTTGAGACTATAATTTGAGGATGTTGAGACGTAATTCCCTTTAAAAAAAATTCCAACGAGGCTGCCTAGGATTTAGAGCCGAGAGTTTTGACTGTTGATGTCAGGCCTCATGCTCACAACGGAGTAAAATCACATAAACACAAGCGGAAGCTACTAAAAATCGGGTAAAAATTTTGCTTTTGGCCTGACGGTTTAAAACAATATAATTTAAAATACGACAATACTCTAAATAGATATCCCAGTTTAACAAGACCAACCAAACAAAGGCTACGACAAACCACAAGGCAGCACAGAAAATGGTATCCCCTGGCTATCAGCCAGCTACAATAAACTAAGCATCACCCGGGACATCCCACCCGCGGTGATACCAGTGCATATAAATAATATACATAACTGGGCACTCTAACCACCTCCTGGGGCACCTCCAACTGGATTAAACCCATGACCAGCTGCAAAACCTGGATTCCCTGAAAACAACACAGGCAACAAAACAACCAAGCCCCAGAGGGACATGGGGTCAAACCCCAGTACAGAGAGCAACTACAAAACAGCAGTAAACAGCAAGAATAAAATGCAGATGCTATGCATGAGACCAGGGACAACAGCCGAAGGCTACAACCAAGGAATGGAGCCAAAGAACTCAATGCACAGCTCAACGGAATCTGCAATAGATATGTGTGGCCACGGTGAGTGTAGGACATGTGGGAGCTACCCAGTCACCCCTACTCGCTACCAGATGTATCAACAGCTCAACCTGCCGTTGCCCAACCTATGAACTGTGGTAGTTAACCACTCGGCACATAGGGGCTAACAAATTCCAACAGGGAGATGAGAGTGCGGAATCACCGCTCGCCCTCGCATCCTGGTAATAAAATAGAGCAACAACAACAAAGCAATGGCTACAATAGCTGAAATGAGATGATAATGCGTGTATGCAACAACTAGCATAACTCATATGCAAAAAAGCAACAACAACAGCAAACATACACAACCATCTCACGATATCAGCAACTACAATTTACTCAAGCCATAAACCTGCTGATTCACAAGCTCCAAATCCGTACCTTGATTCTGAGCACAATTACCACAACAAGGGACCCGAGAGATCTGGTTGAAACCTGCTAAACACACAACGCACAGATCTCAAAATATACACAGAAGGTCACGGTAATTCACAGTAACTTACGGCTGGGATTTATACACTACAACCAGCAATTTCTCTACCATTCTACTCAACAGAAAGCTCAATAACAAAGCTCTAAGGTAAGATCTTATCGCTAATTCGAAAGGCTACATGAATAGCGAACACACGGCCGAAGTAAACAACTTCACGATCTTACTTCCAGCTAACAACAGCATCCGAGAATGGTATAGAATGAAAGAGCTTCACGAGAGGAGTCCAACGCTATCTCAAATGTACTAAACGGTGATCGAAAACGACGGGAATTGCCGGAGGAATGCTACGGTGAACAGTGTTCTAGGGTTCGAAGCAACGAACAACAATCGGGAGAATTATTTTCGCTAACTATGGAATCTGATATCTAGTCGAAGACCAAGTCTCCTAATATATAAACACTTCACACCAGCTGACAGTAGCAAGAGCGAGTTCCACCAACAAAACCAGTCGACATCGCTGAAAACCCAACCAGCAGTCGAAAGACAAACCAACAGCTGAATATACAACAGATTCCTACTGCTGGACACTAAAACTGCCAACAACTGGAAAACCCAACGGCTGAATTCCTCAAACAACGCTATGCAAAACGGCATCGCATCAACTTAACCAAACGACGTCGCATAGGACACGTCATCATATCTATCGACAGTTGATCACCCAGAACCAGCGACTGGATGAAATAACGCAACAGATTCCTCAACAATAAACGTATAACGCGACGGAGTCGCTCAGAACCCAACAGCTGATCGCTAACCACTGCTGATCGCTACGCAAAAGCTGATCTCTCGCAACAGCTGAAATTCCTTTGTGCTACTGCTGATCCTGCCAAATCAGCATTGCTGCTGGTTTCTGCCACGTCAGCATTGCTGCTGATATAATATACGCGTTCAACAGATCTCACCAAAAATTCAGATTTCAAACTCAGAAATTCCAAAATTTCCCGAATTGCACTAAATGTGATTTCTGACCCGACAATACAAACGAAACCTTCAATAAGAAATCTGAACCACCAGAAATCTCAAAAATCCGATTAATCCAACAATTAATCCTTATTTAATTTCAGGTCTCACATTTCTCCCCCACTAAAAAGGATTTCGTCCTCGAAATCAAACAACAATTCCGGAAACACAACACAGCAACAGAGAGCCAAAACAGAAAATCGCCCAACACATGGCCAAGAGTTCAAGATAACTGAGCAAACAATTAACAGCAACTAGGGCAAATAACAACCAGAAGCTACTAACTACTGGAAATCTAACACCACAGCTACTCAAACAGATGCGGCCACTCGCGCTGCATCTTTTCTTCCAGCTCCCAAGTAGCTTCTTCCCTACCATGTTTGCTCCATTTCACCATCACCAACGGAATGGTTTTGTTCCTCAATTTTTTCTCTTTTCTGCCTAGGATCTGCAAGGGTTATTCCTGATAACTCAACGTCTGATCTAGCTCGATCTCGTCAGTTCTCAGCACATGAGACGGATCTGGCTCGTACTTCCTCAACATGGAAACATGAAAGACATCATGTAGAGAAGATAATTCCGGAGGCAACAACAGCCTATACGCCAAAGAGCCAATCCTCTCAACAATTTCATACGGTCCGACGTAACGAGGGGCTAACTTTCCCTTGTGTCCAAAGTGCATAACACTGCGAAATGGAGAAACTTTGAGAAATACTTGATCACCAATCTGAAACTCTAGAGATCGACGCCTCTTATTCGCATAACTGTCTTGGCGATCCTGGGCAGCTTTCGTCCGCTGTCGAATTAGATCTACATGATCCTTCATTTGCTGCACAAATTATGGGGTAGATAGCTGCTTCTCCCCCACTTCTCCCAACATACCGGCGATCTGCACTTCCTGCCATACAAAGCTTCAAACGGCGCCATGCCAATCGTCACCTGATAGCTGTTATTATAGGAAAACTCCACTAAAGACAATGCGTCTTGCCAGCTACCTCCAAAATCCATAACAACAGCTCGTAACATATCCTCCAATGTCTGGATAGTTCGCTCAGATTGGCCATCTGTTTGGGGATGATACGCGGTACTCATAGCCAATCTGGTGCCCAAAGAAGCTTGCAAACTCTTCCAAAACCTGGAAGTAAACCTTGGATCTCGGTCTGAAACGATCGAAACAAGCACACCGTGCAATCTAACCACAAAATCCACATACAGTTTCACCATTTTCTTCAAAGAAAATGTCATACCGTAGGGAATAAAATGTGCAGACTTCGACAATCGGTCGATAACCACCCAAATAGCATCGCATCCTCTGCTGGTACGAGGCAGATGCGTCATGAAATCCATCGCTATGTGCTCCCAATTCCATTGGGGCACTTCCAAACTCTGCAACAGACCACCAGGTCTCATCCTTTTGGCCTTTACCATCTGACAGTGCACCAGGATGAACACTGTGTCTACTGCAGTGCACTTCCCGAAGGATCTCCTCCTTCAAATCAATGAGGTTAGGCACAACCAGCCTGCCACAAAACCTCAAGCAACCATCAGAAGAAACAGAATAATCCTCAAGTTCTCCAGCCCTGACCTTTAACTTCAACTCGTGGATGGAATGATCAGTCCTTTGAGCTGCTCGAATAGTCGAAACAATCTGTGGCTCCACTTGGAAAGAAGAAACCACAACACAATCCTCAACCGGGTAGAATCTCCAACCAGTAGTGTTAAGATGCTCCTGATCCTTAGAGATATACAACGAAGCAAGCATCTCACTAGCCTTCCTGCTCAAAGCATCGGCCACTACGTTCTTTCCCAGGCTGATACTTGATCTCGCAATCAAAGTCCTTTAGCAGCTCCATCCAACGACGCTGTCTCATATTTAAGTCAGGCTGCGAAAACAGATACTACAAACTTTTGTGGTCCGAGTACACCACAAATTGCTCGCCATACAGGTAATGACGCCAGATCTTCAACGCAAAGACCACGGCTGCTAGCTCCAAATCATGTACTGGATAACGAGTCTCATGAGGTTTCAACTGCCGTGAGGCATACACAATTACTCGACCATTCTGCATCAAAACACAGCCCAATCCATTGAGCGAAGCATCAGAACAAACAACGAAACCACTGATCCGGACGGCAAAGCCAACACAGGTGCAGTAGTCAGTTTCTCCTTGAGCAATTGGAACGCATTCTCACATTGCTCAGTCCACACAAACCGCTTGTCCTTCTGAGTCAGTTGAGTCATCAGCTTTGCTATGCTAGAAAATCCTTCGATGAAACGACGGTAATAGCCAGCCAGACCCAGAAACTGCGAATCTCGGATACATTCCTGGGATGCTCCCAGTTCAAAACAGCGTCAACCTTACTGGGATCCACAGAAATCCCCTCGGTTGAAATAACATGACCCAAGAAAACGACGCGATCCAGCCAAAACTCGCACTTGGAGAATTTAGCATACAGCTGCTGGTCTCTCAATGTCTGAAGGACAATTCTCAGGTGCTCCTTATGCTCCAAAGGAATCTTAGAATATACCAAGATGTCGTCAATGAACACGATTACAAACTGATCAATGAACTCTCTAAAGACCCGATTCATCAGATCCATAAAGACTGCAGGCACGTTGGTCAATCCAAACGGCATAACCAAGAACTCAAAGTGTCTGTACCTTGTACGAAAAGCAGTCTTTGCGACATCTTGATCTCTTACTCTCAGCTGATGGTACCCGGAACGCAAGTCAATCTTCGAATACACCGCAGAACCTTGCAGCTGATCAAACATATCATCGATCCTGGGTAAAGGGTACTTTTTCTTAACAGTCGCTTTATTCAACTGGCGAAAATCAATGCACATCCGCATTGAGCCATTATTCTTCTTCACGACAATATGGGCGCTCCCCACGATGACATGCTAGGTCGAATGAAACCTTTCTCCAGCAAATCGTCCAACTGCACCTTGAGTTCTCTCAACTCCGCAGGCGCCAAACGATACGGGGCACGAGAAATCGGAGCTGTGCCAGGCACCAGCTCAATGCTGAAGTCAATCTCTCACCTCGGAGAAAAACCAGGAATCTCCTCCGGAAACACATCGGGAAAATGTCGCACCACGGGAACGTCGCTGAGCTGCACACGGGAAGAAGAAGACGCATCCAAAGCGTAAATCATGAAACCAGCATTCCCTAAGGACAACAAACTGAACATCTCCATCGCTGAGACTAACGGGATCTTCGATCGAGAATCCTGGCCGTAGAAGTCCCACTTCTCGCCAGACAAAGGCCTAAAACGAACAATCACATGGAAACAATCCACGGAGGCCCTATATTTGGACAACACATCCATCCCAACGATACAATCGAAATCCCACAACATCAGACGGATCAGATTCTCCACCAACACATGCTCTCCAAATCTCAAAACGCCATCAAACAAAACCTCCTGGGAGAACAGTCTCACACCGCCCGGGGTAGAAACAGACACGACATCGTACAAAGAAATGGTATGAAAATCATGCTCAATGACAAAATAATCAGAGATAAAAGAATGCGATGCACCGGTGTCAAACAACACACGCGCAGGAAAATCGAAAACAAGACATGTACCTCCAATCACCCTGCTTGGTGTCTCCTCTGCCTGATCCCTAGTAATTGCGTTGGCCTGAGCATGCTGAGGTCCAGAAAAGAACGGCTGAGACGACTGCCCGAATCGCGACGGACCAGGCTGCTGGAATGGCCTGAACTGAGTCTCACCAATCCTGGGCTGCTGAAACTGAGGGGAACGACCCCTAGACTATCCTCCACGACCCTGAGACGGGGCTGCGGCCTGCTGCGATCCAGCTGACAGACGCACCCTAACGAAGTGCCCAAACTGACCACAGATATGGCAAGAGCCCTGAACACCGACACACTGGGTCGAAGGATGCTTTCCACCTCAATAACCACAAAACTCAGCCCGAGAACCGCTGCTACTCGAGCTACCTGAATCAGAAGAGCCCGAACCAGACTTCTTCTTGAATTGTTGACCGCGGGGTCAGAACCTTTGACGGCCAGACTGCTGCGCCACCTGCGGATGCTGCTGCTGGGGCTGATGGGTTGACTGGGAAGACTGCGAAAACTGCGCTCCCTGACCAGCAGGACGACCACTCTGCGCTACCAACTTCCTACGAGCACGACGACTCCGCAAACCCTCCTCAATATCAATAGCATTGTCAACTGCTTCAGCATAAGTCTTGGGTTTGCTTGTCAGCACCATCTGATACAGTTCCTAATTCAAACCCTCTAAAAATCTGGTCCTCTTGGCCCTCTCCCGGCCAGAAACATGGGGGACGTACGCCAACAAAGAAGAAAACATCCTAGCATACTCCCGAACAGACATCGAGCCCTGCTCCAGATGATCAAACTCCCGCTCACGGGCATTCACATAAGACTCAGGAACATACTCCTGCCTAAAAGTCTCGCAAAAGCTGTCCCAAGTAATCCCAACGCCAGTCTCCAACAAAGTACTAGAAGCACCTCACCACCAGCGCTCTGCACCCTTCCTCAACTGGAGGGTCACCAAAATCAACCGAAGCTCGTTGTCATACTGGACACGATCGAATAGACCAGTGATATTCCAAAGCCACGAATCTGCATCCTCGCTCGACTCGTCGCCATTGAAGACCTGAGGGTTCATCCTCTGAAACCTCGTTATCACAACGTCCATCCTCTCCACAGGGGTAGGCAAGTCACCAACTTCCTCCTCCTCATCATGTCTACTACGAGTACGACTAGGAGCACTACGCCGATCTTCATTATGTCCCTCTGACTCCTGAAACTGCCCCTACCTCTAGCTCTACGTCTAGGCGGCATCTACAAAGTCACTCAACAGGATAAGGCAACAGAGAACAGATACAGCATAGATATCACAATAATATGCATCACATAATCAAATAGGTCAAGCACATGCAACACACGACACTGTGCCTAGACTCAAGTGTGATCAAAGAAATCGAGCTTATCCTAACTTAAGCTCTGATACCAAAAATGTCAGGCATCGTGCTCACAACGGAGTAAAATCACATAAACACAAGCGGAAGCTACTAAAAAACGAGTAAAATTTTTGCTTTTGGCCTGACGGTTTAAAACAATATAATTTAAAATACGACAATACTCAAAATAGATATCCCAGTTTAACAAGACCAACCAAACAAAGGCTACAACAAACCACAAGGCAGCACAGAAAATGGTATCCCCTGGCTATCAGCCAGCTACAATAAACTAAGCATCACCCGGGACATCCCACCGCTGTGATACCAGTGCAGATAAATAATATACATAACTGGGACACCCTAACCACCTCCTGGGGCACCTCCAGCTGGATTAAACCCACGAACAGCTGCAAAACCTGGATTCCCTGAAAACAACACAGGCAACAAAACAACCAAGCCCCAGAGGGACATGGGGTCAAACCCCAGTACGGAGAACAACTAAAAAACAGCAGTAAACAGCAAGAATAAAATGCAGATGCTATGCATGAGACCAGGGACAACAGCCGAAGGCTACAACCAAGGAATGGAGCCAAAGAACTCAATGAACAGCTCAACGGAATCTGCAATAGATATGTGTGGCCACGGTGAGTGTAGGACATGTGGGAGCTATCCAGTCACCCCTACTCGCCCACCAATACCAGATGCATCAACAGCTCAACCTGCCGTTGCCAAACCTATGAACTGTGGTAGTTAACCACTCGGCGCATAGGGACTACCAAATCCCAACAGGGAGATGAGAGTGCGGAATCATCGCTCGCCCTTGCATCCTGGTAATAAAACAGAGCAACAACAACAAAGCAATGGCTACAATAGCTGAAATGAGATGATAATGCGTGTATGCAACAACTAGCATAACTCATATGCAAAACAGCAACCACAACAGCAAACATACACAACCATCTCATGATATCAGCAACTACAATTCACTCAAGACATAAACCTTCTGATTCACAAGCTCCAAATCCGTACCTTAATTCTGAGCACAATTACCACAACAAGGGACCCGAGAGATCTGGTTGAAACCTGCTAAACACACAACGCACAGATCTCAAAAGCGACACAGAAGGTCACGGTAATTCACAGTAACTTACGGCTGGGAGTTATACACTACAACCAGCAATTTCTCTACCATTCTACTCAACATAAAGCTCAATAACAAAGCTCTAAGGTAAGATCTTATCGCTAATTCGAAAGGCTACCTGAATAGCGAACACACGGCCGAAGTAAACAACTTCACGATCTTACTTCTAGCTAACAACAGCCTCCGAGAGTGGTATAGAATGAAATAGCTTCACGAGAGGAGTCCAACGCTACCTCAAACGTACTAAACGGTGATCGGAAAAGACGGGAATTTCCGGAGGAATGCTACGGTGAACAGTGTTCTAGGGTTCGAAGCAACGAACAACAATCGGGAGAATTATTTTCGCTAAGTATGGAATCTTATATCTAGTCCAAGACCAAGTCTCCTGATATATAAACACTTCACACCAGCTGACAGTAGCAAGAGCGAGTTCCACCGACAAAACCAGTCGACATCGCTGAAAACCCAACCAGCAGTCGAAAGACAAACCAACAGCTGAATATACTACAACAGATTCCTACTGCTGGACAATAAAACTGCCAACAGCTGGAAAACCCAACGGCTGAATTCCTCAAACAACGCTACGCAAAACGGCATCGCATCAACTTAACCAAACGACGTCACATAGGACACATCATCATATCTGTCGACAGCTGATCACCTAGAACCAGCGACTGGATGAAATAACGCAACAAATTCCTCAACAATAAACGTATAACGCGACCACCAGCTGACACCCAAAACGCTGCGTTTCAACTAAATAAAACGGAGTCGATCAGAACCCAACAGCTGATCGCTAACCACTGCTGATCGCTACGCAAAAGCCGATCTCTCGCAACAGCTGAAATTCCTTTGCGCTACTGCTGATCCTGCCAAATCAGCATTGCTGTTGGTTCCTGCCACGTCAGCATTGCTGCTGATAATATACGCGTTCAACAGATCTCACCAAAAATTCAGATTTCAAACTCGGAAATTCCAAAATTTCCAGAATTGCTCTAAATGTGATTTCTGACCCGAAAATCCAAGCGAAACATTCAATAAGAAATCTGAACCACCAGAAATCTCAAAAATCCGATTAATCCAACAATTAATCCTTATTTAATTTCAGGTCTCACAGTTGAGGTTGAAGTTGAGCGAGGGCACTGGTTAGAGCAGGGGCTGAGGCCTGTTGAGTCATAAACTGGTTCTACGATTCTGGTTTCATAACTTGTTCCCACTACTTAGAGTCGTAACTTTTTCTGTTGTAATCTGAGTGCCCTAAGATGTTCTTTTGAGCATAAGCTATGTTCCGTAGTCTGGGTTCATAAGTCCATGAGTCGGAAGCTGTTCGACCCTTTTTGAGTAAATTGTCTCCTTCTCGAGCCCTAAACTTCTTTCTTTTGAGCCCTAAACTGTGTTGGAAGTCCCAAGTAGTTTTGACCTTCCCCAGCTTGTTTGACTTTCCCCGAGCTGTTTTGATCTTCCCCAGCTGGTTGGCTTTCCGAGAGCTGTTTTTGTCAGACCTCGTGCACAATACTCAAACCACGCAAAACAATAGCGAAAGCATACAAAAGTGGCTTAAAATTTTCGATTTGACCTGACGATTAAAACAAATAATTTAAAATACAACAATACTCAAAATATCCCAGTAATTAAAATCACTCAATACAACAGTACATCATTAAAACATATATCAAGTACCATACAACCACTACTACAAAGCACAGGACAACCCCCGACTAACAGTACTGATACATAATATGCTATACACTAACTGGGACACTCTAACCACCTCCTGGGACACCTCCAGTTGGGTCTACTCTACGACCAGCAGAGTAACCATGATAACCTGAAAACACACACAGGAAACAAACAACCAAGCCCCAGAGGAACAGGGGTCAAACCCCAGTATGGAGAGCAACTGAAAAATAGCAGTTAGATAGCAACAAATAAAATGCAAATGCTGTGCATGAAATCAAGGCTACAACCGAACACAGGGAGCCAAAGGATTCCAAGGACAGCTCAACAACTAAAATCCGAACAGAAGGCAGTGGCCACAATGTGTGTGAGTATATGGGAGCTACCCACTCGTCTCAGCACACGGCACCAGGTGCATAATCAACGCTCAACCTACTGTTGACCAACACATGAGATGTGGGAGCTACCCACTCCGCTCACGGTGGCTAACAGTCCCAGCAGGGAGATGAGGGACGGGAGTTACCCGCGCGCCTCTACAAGCACCCTGGCACGCTCAAATCAGCAATCAGGATATGGCTACAAGTGATCTGATAACAGCATGGAACAGATGCGTGTATGCAGTGCAACAAAATGCAACAGATAACAATACAATATACACAGCATCACAAAACATCAAGCATGAGCACATATCCATGCCAATCTCAACGTTGTAAGAAAGCTCACATCCGTACCTCAAGTCTCTGTGCAACAATTACTACAAACTGGGTCCGAGCAACGCAGATCTCACACCTGCTAAGCCAATTAAAAACAACTACTCAAGGACCGAAACATAGAAAAGCAACAGCTGGGCGCTACGAACTCGACCAGCACTATTCTACCCCTCTATCTCAACAGAGAGCTCTAAACAACACAAGGTAGAATCTGAACACTTACCCCAACAAACTAAGACGGAACGCTGACAGACTACAGATGGGAGATGTCTTCGCGCACCTCACCAGCTTCAAGCAAACGTCCGAAAGCAATATCCAAACGAAGCGTCTCAGCAAGAGGAGTCCAACGCTACTACTCTTACTTCAATCAGAGCTGTCTACCGTCGACAATCAAAGAAGATAAGGTTCGGTGAACAATAGCTAGGGTATCGCGACAGAGATCTACAATCGGAAAATATTCTAACGTGTCGGAAATAATACAAAGCAACGAAGACCAAGTCCTCTTATATACTCAAATCTGTTCAAGCTTCTAAACAGATCTCACCGACAACTTAAATCTCAAAGTTGATATTCCCGCTCGCAACCAGATCTCGCAACAGATCTCACTCTACGCCAAAGCAGATCTCTACTAACTCAAACGACGTCGCACCGCTTCTAATGTCACATCTAGACACGTCACCCGCTACTCAGATCTGAATCGCTAGCGCCAACGAAATCTGAACCCAAAACGGCTTCGCTTCCGAACACTCAGATCTCTTTCAAATCTGAAGACCAACGCTGCTCACTGCTGAGTCTCGCCCGCTAAACCAAAACGCTGTCGTTCTAACTAAACTAAACGACGTAGTTTAGCTACTCGCTACAGAAGCACGCTAGCTCACTACTGAACACTAGCGACAACAGATCTCGCTACGACTACTGAACGCGACCACTCAGCTATGACCAACGCTCACCACTGAACAGATCCCGCAACAAAACTCTAACTCTCCAGATCTGTTCCAAGGACTTACACCAACCCGATAGCTTCTCCAAGCATATCGACTCAAAGTTGAACATCCAGATCTGTTCAAGCTCAATCTGAATCCAATAAAACCCGATTAATTGACTCAATTAATCTCATCAGCTTTTCAAGTCTCACAGTTTTGACCATCCCGAGCTGGTTTGACCATCCCCGAGCTGGTTTGACCATCCCAAGCTAGTTTACCGTCCTAAGCTGGGTTACCGGTCGAGCTGGTTTAATGCGCTAAGTTGGTTTACCGTCCCGAGCTGGTTTACTACGCTAAGCTGGTCTACCGCTCCGAGTTGGTTCACTGTCATAAGCCGGTTGATTGTCTTAAGCTGGTTGACCGCCCTGAGTTGTTTAACCTCCGTAAGTTGAGGGTTGGACCCTAAGCTGTTTTGGGTTACGAGCCGATCTGTGTACCCTAAACTGATCGAGTGCTCTGAGCTGTTTTCAGCGTGCGGTCTGTTCTGAAGCCCTGAGCTGATCTGGGGGGATGAGATGGCCTGCATGTTGGGGAACCGTGGTGGATCCGGATCCCATCTCCCGGCGAGACAGCGGAAGAACAAAATTTGGCCAGGAGACGTTCAATACAATTCTAAATCATGCAAACTATGAACCATTCATAGGGTGTTTTGTTGATTACCTTGCTGGCAACTCGTGTCTGGCTCCGACCAGTTTCAAAGGAAACCGGCACTTCACGGTAGGCGACGGTAGATTACGTCAATCAGGTCCACGATCGGAAACGATCTCCCTCCGATCAGCCTGCACTAGAAGACTGATGGATTTTATTACCAACGGATTCTCCTCGAAAAGTTGGCCGGAACAAATTCCGGCGAGAGAGGCGGCGGCGGCGGCGACGTGAGGAGAGGAAGGGAGGCGGCGGCTTTTAGAGCTCTAGGATTAGGGTTGTGTAATCAAGTATCAAGTGTTATGATTATTAGTTATGAAGCCCTTAAGTCTAATTAAATAGACTTGTGATAGACTTGGACCGGTCCAACGGATGAACATTCGGTTCATCCCTATCACCGTGACTTCATCATAACTCCGATCGCCGATCAGATCGGACCGATCGACTCAGTTTCCAAAACTGAATACTATGATCTGAAAAACGAATTTTAAGAACCCCAGTGAAAAATGACCGTTTTGCCCCTCAACATCGGGAAATCGCGATTTGACCCCTGTTGACTTTTAGGAAGTCGCACTCCCCAAAATCCTCTTCCCATGCTCAACACATTGAGCTCAGTATCCGTGCGGGAATCTCGAATCCAGTACTTGTGTGACCTTCAATGGTTCAGGGATACAGCTAGCCGTGGGCCCACAACCATTGTGGCTCCGGAATCACAATTCCGGACTTGCACATCGGATCATGGTAAGAGCGTCTAGCAACATCGCCCCATGATCCCCTAGGTATCACTGATAGTGCCTGCAAGAACCATTTGGTCGTGGTTAGCGTACAGTACGGTCCTTTCAATCCATATATCCCGATCAGATCAACGACCATTGGTAAATCGAGAGTCGCTAAAGATCCGATAGCTATGCATACATCTTGGAGATCGAATAGTGACATCACGAGTGTAACTAGGTAAACCCATTTACCTAAAACACTTCTAGTACTCTGGCCAGAGATTTATACACTATTATCCCCTCAGATAGCATAGGATATCCACGCATGTCTGTGAGCGGTGAATCCTCGACAACGATGCATCGACTCCTACATGCATCGGGGTCTCACCCAATCCCGCCGCCTAATGACCCCAGGTGAGTCGGCAAACGAGTCAAAGTGAACGCCTATCACTTGGAGATCGAATAGTGACATCACGAGTGTAACTAGGTAAACCCATTTACCTAAAACACTTCTAGTACTCTGGCCAGAGATTTATACACTATTATCCCCTCAGATAGCATAGGATATCCACGCATGTCTGTGAGCGGTGAATCCTCGACAACGATGCATCGACTCCTACATGCATCGGGGTCTCACCCAATCCCGCCGCCTAATGACCCCAGGTGAGTCGGCAAACGAGTCAAAGTGAACGCCTATCATGTAGAGTCTCAATGACGTTTCGAGTCGTGAGGACTAATCAGTACAACCAAGACCTCGGACTTATCCACTCGACAAATGGTAACCACTTGGAAAGTCCGAACGAGGGTAGTTCGATAGATCACCAGGTCACTATCTATCTGCATGCTCAGAACATCACAATGTTCCCTACCAATGAAACATGGTACTTCGCATCGCAGATACTAGTTGTTGTGGATCCGGATCCGCCCCCCGGTCAGGCAGCGGAAGAACAATAAACAGAGAACCGGGAGGCGATCAATACGAAAAATAATCAACATACTACGACATTCATAGGATGTTTTAGGTGTTACCTCACTGGCACTTGTGCCTGGCTCCAACCGGTGTTTCAAGAACCCGGCTCTTCTCGGTAGATTGCGGTAGTTACGCCAATCCGGTCCACGACCAGATCCGAGACTCCTTCGTCAGGCTGCACTAAAAGCCCTGACGAGATCAGCACGAACGGATTCTCCACGTCGAGTTGGCCGGAAACCAATTTTCCGGCGAAGACGGCGGCGGCGGCGGCGTGAGAGAAGGGAGAGAGGCGGCGTGTGCTTAGGGTTTAGGGTTGAGAGAGTTGAGTCAATTATAAAGTGTTTCCATTAAGTCCAATAATCACTATTAAATAGACTTAGAGGTAGACTTGGGCCGGTCTAACGGGCCCGGGTCCAAATGACGATATCTATCGCTGCGACTTCATCGTAACTCCGATCGCCGATCAGATCGTACCGATCGACTCAGTTTCCAAAACTGAATGTTATGATGTGAAAAACAATTTTTCAGATCATATAACCCTAAATTGCAAAATGACCGTTTTGCCCCTCAACAGCGTCAAATCCCGGTTTGACCCCTGTTGACTTTCAGGAAGTCGCACTTCCCAAAATCCTCTTCTCGTGCTCAACACATTAAGCTGAGTATCCGTGCGGGAATCTCGAATCTAGTACTTGTGTGACCCTCAATGGTTCAGGGATACAGCTAGCCGTGGGCCCACAACCATTGTGGCTCCGGAATCACAATTCCGGACCTGCCCAACGGATCATGGTAAAGCGTCTAGCAACATCGCCCCATGATCCCCTAGGTATCACTGATAGTGCCTGCAAGAACCAGTCGGTTGTGGTTAGCGTACAGTACGGTCCTTTCAATCCATATATCCCGATCAGATCAACGACCATTGGTAAATCGAGAGTCGCTAGAGATCCGATAGCTATGCATACATCTCGGAGATCGAATAGTGACATCGCGAGTGTAACTAGGTAAACACATTTACCT
>KQ996670.1:4621-50096 GCA_001598015.1 Dorcoceras hygrometricum | reverse complement strand
TTGGTTTATCGAATAAACTTTTATCTTGATATTAGTTTTAAATCGTATTTAAAACGAGGGATTTTATTTTTGAAAATTTGGTCTCATGCATTTATTTTAAATCAAATTTAAAACATACAGCATGCGGATTCAACTAACTATATATCACATATATAAAAACATTGGGATGATCGATCGCGAGAGCTATGCGGTCCGTGGTTGCCAGCCACGGACCTGGGTCCAATCCTAGGGGTAATGCAACATGCAATGCAATCCTATTACGATGCTTCCGGTTTTACTGATCTTCGGTCTTCAATATCTTTGATCGTCATTGTTCACCGTCTTCGGATGTCCTCCCACTAAATCTAGTAATTTACATTTAAATATACCATGACATATAAGGGATATATTTTTCAAGGGGTGGGAACGGGCCACAAACAGGTCCACTTAAATGATGATAATCAATAACATTTACAAACCGAAACCACAAAAACCTATCGCATACACCTAACAAATTGGGCACGGCTCTCGATCATCCCAATCATGCAAATAATCCAATTAACATGCATAAATTTAAATAATCAAATTATTTATCCACAAAATCATATTTTAATTACGAAATCGCATTTTATAAATAAAATCGTATTTTGTCGATAAAATCAAATTTTAATCAACAAAATCATATTTAATTTATAAAATCATATTTCAAAATTAAAATCGTATTTTGCAATTTAATTGCATCAATTTGGGTTTAAAAACAATTTTAGGCCCAAAAATCTCAAAATTTCAAAATCGACCAAAACGGCCCGATATCGAATATCGGCCCGAAAACTTCACGGGCTGCCCAGGACAGGCCCGAACTAAACCCTAGAAGAAATCAGCCATCACGACATCACCGGAGCATCGCCGGGCGGCGGCGGCCGCCGCCAACAAATCGCACAAACCAGCGGCAATAATCGGCAAGCGATCATCGCACGTCCAGCCGCGCGCAGCGGCCAAGCATCGCGCAAACAGCGCCCAGCCATGGCGCACAGCCACCCATCGTCGGCCAGCATCTCGTGCAACTAGTGCACGATCACTGTCCGGCCAACATGCAGCAGTCGTGCGGCCAACGCGCGACCAGGGGCTGTCCATCGCCTGGCCAGCGCGCGATGGTGTCGCGCATGATGCGCGACGTTGCGCGCGCACATGCGCGTGGCTGGGAGGGGCCGCCGCACACGGCGGCGGCCGGCGGCCATGCACGAAAAAAAAAAAAAAAAAAAATTTTTTGATTGATCCAATCTGAAAAACAGAGACATGATGCAATATGGCAACGATGTATTGAAGGATCCGAGCCTAGGCTTTGATACCACTGTTGGGGAACCGTGGCGGATCCGGATCTCGTCTCCCGACGAGGCAGCGGAAGAACAAAATTTGGCCGGGAGACGTTCAATACAATTCTAAATCATGCAAACTATGAACCATTCATAGGGTGTTTTGTTGATTACCTTGCTAGCAACTCGTGCCTGGCTCCGACCAGTTTCGCGAGGAAACCGGCACTTCACGGTAGGCGGCGGTAGATTACGTCAATCAGGTCCACGACCGGAAACGATCTCCCTCCAATCAGCCTGTACTAGAAAACTGATGGATTTTATCACCAACGGATTCTCCTCGAAAAGTTGGCCGGAACAAATTCCGGCGAGGGAGGCGGCGGCGGCGTGAGGAGAGGAAGGGAGGCGGCGGCTTTTAGAGCTCTAGGGTTAGGGTTGTGTAATCAAGTATCAAGTGTTATGATTATTAGTTATGAAGCCCTTAAGTCTAATTAAATAGACTTGTGATAGACTTGGACCGGCCCAACGGGCCCGAGTATCCGTGCGGGAATCTCGAATCCAGTACTTGTGTGACCCTCAATGGTTCAGGGATACAGCTAGCCGTGGGCCCACAACCATTGGCTCCGAAATCACAATTCCGGACTTGCCCATCGGATCATGGTAAGAGCGTCTAGCAACATCGCCCCATGATCCCCTAGGTATCACTGATAGTGCCTGTAAGAACCAGTTGGTCGTGGTTAGCGTACAGTACGGTCCTTTCAATCCATATATCCCGATCAGATCAACGGATCCGATAGCTATGCATACATCTTGGAGATCGAATAGTGAAATCGCGAGTGTAACTAGGTAAACCCATTTACCTAAAACACTTCTAGTACTCTGGCCAGAGATTTATACACTATTATCCCCTCAGATAGCATAGGATATCCACGCATGTCTGCGAGCGGTGAATCCTCGACAACGATGCATCGACTCCTACATGCATCGGGGTCTCACCCAATCCCGCCGCCTAATGACCCCAGGTGAGTCGGCAAACGAGTCAAAGTGAGACGCCTATCATGTAGAGTCTCAATGACGTTTCGAGTCGTGAGGACTAATTAGTACAACCAAGACCTCGGACTTATCCACTCGACAAATGGTAACCACTTGGAAAGTCCGAACGAGGGTAGTTCGATAGATCACCAGGTCACTATCTATCTGCATGCTCAGAACATCACAATGTTCCCTACCAATGAAACATGGTACTTCGCATCGCAGATACTAGTCTCATGCTCGGGCGGCCTTATCCTCATTTTGACGGCTCAATCGACTAGGAACTAATTCAGAATACACAGTGACTATTATATGTGTTTCATGATAGCCGTCATACCCACTATCACATCTAACATACACTATAGCGCATTCTAGGTCTTTACTCAACGCAATTGTTAATCATCATACAACACAATGAAAGTAAAGAATGCCATAAACAAATGCGAATATCATATAAAAAGATCGTTTCATACAAGAGTCTATGAACCCACACGCCACAAGTTGGCTAGTTGGGCATCTACTCTAACACTGCATGCTCTAAACTGATCGAGTTCTCTGAGCTACTTTCAGTGCGCGATCTGGATAGAAGCCCCGAGCTGATTTCGATGGACGTGCAGACCTGAGTAGTACGAGCTGAGAGGGAATGTGCGTGATATGGCCGCCTAAGCTGGGTTGTTTAGGTGTGAGCTGGGCCGCGTGGTATATTGTATAGATCATCGTAAACTGAGTACTATCTTCTGAGCTGATCAGTGCAAGCTGGTCCACGCTCGAGTCTAGGAGCAACCTGCTGTCATGGAAGAAAATATGAGATGACGATTATTTTAAAGATATTTTATGATGTCGAACAATCTCGAGTTTTGAATATTCTGCATTTTACGTAATTTGAAAGAAAAAAGAATTTTTACTTTTGAGGCATGAGAAATAAGTTGAGGCAGAGAGTTGAGCGTGAGATAAAAATGTTTTGAATGAGGTGACTTGATTGTGGTCGTTCTATTACGGATATTGGGGTCGATAGACGTCTCGCGAGCCATATCAAACTATGAGGTATGGGAATCGATAGACGTTTCGTTTAGCCACACCAAACTACGAGGTATGGGAATCGAGAGACATTCCGGTTAGCCACGCCAAAGCTGGAGTATGACGGATATGGATTCAAGATAAGCACTGGGATGCTATAGCAGCCTAGTACTATTGTTTAATTTAGCTTGATCAAGCGAACATTAGAATAAGGGACCACCGTCGAGAAACGGAGTTCGCAAGAAACGTGTTTTTACTTATGAGCTTATTTTCTATGCATGAGTTTTAAGTAAACCGTCTGAGCTGTTTTTCTTACGAATTTAAGTTTCAGAAAGTTTATTTGAGTACAACTATTTTACTACATGTGCTTGTAGTCTGTAGTACTTGCTATTCCTCAATTTTGTACTTGTTGAGTCCGTAGACTCACTACGTTTGATTGGTGCAGATGACGTGGAGACGGAGGCCGAGGGGCAGGATTCCTGAGTAGGTGGTAGTTCAGTTGGCACAATCCAGCGACCTTGTATTTCCGCAGCGTGACGAAAGAAATGAAATATTTTGTTTTAATTAGTTATGAGCTTATAGTTTTGGGGGAAAATATTTTATTGTTTGAGGCAGTTAATGACTGAAATGTTTCTCATCGGGTTATTAAAACTCTCGACATTTTACATTACTGAGTTTTATGAAATGAGATTCTTCGGTTTGGTTTAACTCTGTTTTGAAATGCTAAGTATTTATGCTCGTGGGTGTACGAAAGCTGTTGAGTCACATTACAAAAAATAATAATAATAATTTCTTCCGCATTTAATTTATTAGAAAAAGAAAATGTTTGAGTGAGTTGAGGGCGTTTCACATACACTCTATTTTCCTCTCGACATCCCTGCCTGACTTAAGCATTGAAGGGGCTTCGTCGGACACACTTCCGACGCCTCTGGCCATTTGTTTGTGGTTGTAGATCTCGCGGAGGCATTGATAACCCATTGTTCATCATCCATCCCGACGACCCGATCTCTTGATCTCCTGAGGTGGTGGCAACTCGTCGGCTGAGAGAATTCGGTTACACCCGAGTTGGATATTTATTTGGATAAGAGATCTATACGTAAATTTGGAGGAAAAGATTTATTCTCATTCTGTAAAAGAAATATATTTTAAATCTTGCATACTAATGGTTTCAAAATAATACATACTTAATTTTGTTTAGCTTAATTTATTTTTAAAAGACTAGTTTAAATTTCAGATTTCACCACTTGATAAAACGGAAGCTGAATCCGTAGAATAGAGACGAAAAAGACTTATTAAATTTCGTGTACATTTTATTTTATTGTCTACTCACATGGTTACTCATGCACATTCTATTTAAATTCTTATGGTTATGGTTTTTCTTCTATGAAGAGTATGATTTACTAGGAAACGAGGTGACTCTTGTATACATAAACCCATAAATGAATTTTTTTAGCAACCCTATAAATAATAAATGGTAAAAAAAATTGCTAAATTTAGACAACCATAATTGAATATTTCTTCTTTGGTCTCACTTACGTTATATTTTCATCAATATTTAGAGATAAAAAAGTTAATTTTATGTACACACACGTACGGACATCGTCACATGAGCCAAGCCATACGTGTGATGACGTATGTTGAGTCACAGAGAGCAAAGCGTGCAAACATCTGATCATTCTCGTGCGACAAAAATCTATCTCTATTATTACATCACCTTTTAACCTAGGTTAAAATAACAACCACGGTGAAAAAAAGATCCATAGGTGGAAAAGAAAACAACAAATAGGATAATTTTTTTTAACTACGGCAATTTCTTTGGCGTGACTCGTGGGGATAAAAACCAAGTTTGATAATGTCTGGATCAATAGTACACATGAACAAACTTGTGAACTAGTACGAAGTGCAACTTCTTGGATACATGAATATAATACGATGGACCAAATCTATAATTGGATGAAAATTAAATATGACTTTAAAAAATATATTTTCATATGTTAGATCAGATATATGTCTCGTATGACGATATCGTAGCAATTTTATGTACATAATAATATATATAGACGACACGAATAGATCACTAAAGTGGTCGTTTCACGTATTGCACTATGATATGATAATAGTTAAATAAGAAGTCCTAGAAGCACATGTGAGTTGATAAGACTTGAGGTGACGTGAGATTCTCCTTTCCGACTTCGCGAGTTCGATTATCGTGTGTAACATATTCCCTATATATATATTGTATGGATATGCTCTAGAATCAACCTGTTATATAAGTTATTTCTATCGAGTTCCTATGTGCATATCCCAAAATTTAAAACCAAATAATTTATCACTCAATAACAATTATTTGATAAGACTATTAGACTGAATCGTGGCTTGTTAGGAAAGCCATGATCAAAATTTGAGAAAAACCACGTACACAAATATATCTTATCCCATATGTGTTTTATACAGTGTAGATTAAGTTTGGATTAAGAGAGATAAATTGGTGTCATGATGGGTGAATCAATTTCTGAATTATCTACTTTTTTACATGGCAAATTAAGTTAATAAAATATTTTATCAAATAATATGATATTTACATCTATAATTTCTAGATTTCTTACCAATAGTCTCTAAAAAAAAAAGAAATTGATTTTAAAACTATGAAATATGTACAGGCTGATATAGTTACATATTAAGCTCACCCAATCAGACAGTCGTTAAAAAGAATCATGTATATTATTTATAAAATTTAAAGAATCCTCTACATTATTTATAGGATTTAAAATAATCTTGAATATGTAATATATAGATCAAGGAATAGTGGTTGTAAAATAATCGAAGGTTTTCATAAATTTTGTGGAGAGAGAACTTTCATTTAGGAACCCTAGCTTTGAAATAATTGAGTTTATATTTAATAGAGTCAATTTAATTAATGAAGGTCAAAAAAAGAGATGATAACCCGGCAAAAGAATTTTATTTGCCGCTTTCTTGTCCCCCCCTTAAACGATCTAGTCCCCCTCTTCCCATGGTCCTATTCTATATCTTACGAATAAAATTGCCCAACTTTTCAACTCTATTTCCCCTTATGCCCTCATCAGATTCCTTGTGTCTCCCACCTTCAAACTTTATACTAATTTTACTGCTGGTCACTTTCCTTTTTTATCCAAATTAATTGTCTAAAAATTGCATGTAAATATACCCTTTCACAATTACTTTTAAATATTTCTATCATTCTGTTCCCCAGGTGACGTTTGATATGTGAACTTGATCTCAGTATTCAATTCAAATTCCAATATATGAATACATTTAAATTTTTATTCACTATTTGTAATGTATAAGTTTTAATATAATACGTTAATATTTAATAATTATTCTATTACTACACGTTCAATTAATATCCCACAAATTTATCTTTAATAAAAAAAAAACAAAGGACTTCTACGAGGCTCTGTAGGTTATACATATGAAATTAGTTCTTTTTTAACAAGTTTTATTTGATTATTTTTAACTAATAAACTCTATGTATAAATTTATGCCGAAGACTGTTCATTTATTGTTATTTTAACTTGCCTTTCACCGATTAATTTAAATGAAATTATTTTGAAGTATATATATTTATTTCAAGGGGAGTTTGATCCATAATGATCTGCCCCCAAGCATGCCATTGCAGTACAATGATGATATATTATTACCATTGATCAATTTTAAATACTGGCGGAATGATCGTTTATTATACGCCTTTCTACTTTTTTAGTGCCACGTTAATGTTAATTGCAACCTTTTCTGTTTTCGGGACCAAATTTCGACACTATATTATGTATACTTTTTCGTGTTTTTTGACCATATGCTAGTGCATATTTATACGATCATTAATGACCACATATTAGTAATTATACTATATTAAATTTTTTTTCTTAACCCTTTACATAGGTCGGATGTACCTTAACTTATATAGATTTTAAATCGAGGGATATGCACGAGTAGGTAGGAATTTGGGGAGATTACTTATATAACGGATTAACTCCCAAAACATAACCCACAATTTTTCAGTGGAGAATATGTTCCACATGAGAATCGAGCCCGTAAAACCGAATAAGGTATTCTCATATCATCCCAGGTCTTATCAAATCGTATATAGCCTTTGGGAAATTATACTATATTAATTCTCACATACGGAAATAACGTAACGTGAACAAATATGCTGGCGATGAATAAGTTCTAAAACGGAAAACATGTCTGTTGCCCCATTCTCTGTCCCGAAACAGGGAAAAGTTTGAAAATCATTGACTCTTGTGATATATATATATATATATATATATATATATATAATAAAGTAATAGTATAGTGGTAAGATAGTGAAAGTACTTTTTTCATAATGACTAAAAAACAAATTTAATAGTTCTGTACAAAGAAATATGAAATAAATATAAGGGCAGATATTGTCACGGTCAGAAAAAATATTACTAATACTAAGTTCAGATCCATGATTTTGATTTTTTTTAAATTATTAATACTTAAAACAGATCAATTCAATTTATCTCCTACATATATATACTACAAATATAAAATCATAGTTAATGAATTTCAAAGATGAAAATATAGTATAAATGAGTTTGTTGATTTTGATGTTGTTTTATTGAGTTATAAAACTCACTAATTGATTTTACATCAGTGGTCTACTTCATATTATAGTGTATCTACGTAGTATGAATCCAAATTTTGGAATTCTTTCCTATTCAGAGGTGTAATTCCCTAGTTATGGTATAAAAAGTGTTCACATACTTCATTTTCAGAATATAATATAATCAAATTTAATTAGCTTTTTAAAAAGTAAGTGGATGAAGCAGTAGGGACTACCAAAAAAATATAATCTGAAATGAAAACTGAACAATAGGTTAAACACGAATATAGGTTAAATTTCTGAATTCGTATCATCACACCTCAAATTGTTTTGAGTTTCAAAATTTTAATTAAGTTAATTAATTCAATAATGAGAATCTGTTAGATTATTTACAACACGGTAAGAAGAGGGCATATCCGTCACTGGCTCTCTGCCAGAAAGTTTTGAAAAGAGTAGCCAGTAAAACTGTCTGCGAAGACACCATTTATCACCCTGCAACAACGACAGGTAATAATTTCTACCTGAGCATCTTCAACGGCCACGATCCACTTGCTCCAATCTCTCCCAGCCGTCGATCGTCTGTTCACCCTTTCGAAAAAAATATTACCCACTTTACACGCGAATCCCCGTTTTGCCCCCACCAGACGGGTTTGTAATTTTTTTACTCGTGCAGGCGCTTCGATTTTCTCAGCCAATGCTAAAATACATATTTATCAAATTCCTCTCTCTAGCTTTTGTTTGTAGCTTCATCTTGGATGGAGGGTGCTTGAAGAATCCTCCCTTCTTTGCGTTTCCTGCTTTTCTCTACAGTTCGTCGAAGTTCTGAAGCTGTATCTTCTTGGGCTCCTGCTGTTACTGCTCGATTCATCTATAATTTTCAGGTACAAGTGGAGTTTTTTGGGATTTGTTGTGTTTTGGCTTGGTGGTACAGAAATTGAGCTGAGATCTTTTGTTAGGTTGTAACGTTAGTGGTCGTTTGACTGTATGATTTATGTGAGGAGTATCGTGGATCTTGTGCTTCTGTAAGAGCAGTGATTGGGAAATGGCGGGTTATGGCTGTGGAGGTTGTGGGGAAGTTGCCAAATGACTTTTTTTTTTCTTTTGATTTTATGCTTTCTGTCCCGTCTATGTGAGGAGGTCATCGGTGTTCATTTGCATGTTTGTTGAGGAATTTGATTGATTGGTTGTTTTCGATGCGAAAAACGCCTTTCCCTGGTAGTCTCATGTCCGGATTATTTTTTTTCGGGGAATTGGAGTATGTGTTTTTGAGTGTCCGAAATTACTTATCTGATGGTGATATTGTGTTTTTGCCTTTATTCTTCATTTTAGGATAGGTCAGATCTCGTGACAACCCACCCCTTCGTGTGAATATTTGGTACACATACCTGGTAGAGAAAAATATTCTCGCAACAAAGTTTTCCTTGCAAACGTTACAGTTAATTTTTGTTGTGCCACTGTTATATTTGCTGAAATCAGTTTGCTAGATGGACCTCAAACTGTATTTTCCTCTCCTGTGTTGCAGATTGATAGCATATTGTATTAAGATTGATGTCTCCACCACTGTTGGGTATTGAGGGGAAAAGTCAATGTAATGTTTCTTTGATGGCATCTTCGACATCTACAGACTTTATTTCCCATAATGAGTTGGGGTTCAAAGAACGCAATTACATGGGTCTGGCTGATTGTTCTTCAATGAATAGCTCTGCATTCTCAAGCATACCTGAAGAAAACAAGAACAAGTTGAATCTGAAAGCAACGGAATTGAGGCTTGGTCTTCCTGGATGCCAATCACCAGAGAGAGATTCAGGTTTTACTCTATTGAGCTCTGGGAATCTTGATGAGAAGCAACTGTTTCCTCTGGCTCCATCCAAGGAAGGAATCTGTTCTGTGACGCAAAAGACGGTCACATCTGGAAACAAAAGAGGATTCTCAGATACTGTGGAGGGAATTAATGAAGGAAATTGGATGTTGAATGGGCCGGTGTCTGATCCTGAACAAAAGACAAATGGATCTATTAAGACAGAGACGGCTGCCAAAAAGTCACAGGAGTGCATTAACAAGATGAATGGATCTAACGCCAATAGCATACCCGCGGCTAAGTGCGTTTTTAAGCTTGAATAAATAAATGACAAAAGATGAGTATTGCGATCAAGTTAATATTCTAGGATTTACGAGTACTGAATTGTCTGTTGCTTTTCAGGGCACAGGTTGTTGGCTGGCCTCCTATAAGATCTTACAGAAAGAATACTCTGGCCTCGAACACAAAGAACAATGATGAAGTTGACGGTAAACCCGGTCCTGGTGCTCTTTTTGTGAAGGTCAGCATGGATGGTGCTCCTTACCTGAGGAAGGTGGATCTGAGAATGTACTCCGCATATGCTGAACTTTCTACCGGGCTTGAGAAAATGTTCAGTTGTTTTCCCTTAGGTAAGCTTTTCTTCGACCGGCAACAACCTTTAGCATGTAGAAGATTAATGCGATGGTATTCTGGTTTCAGGAAAATGTGGACCTCAGGGAGCTCCAAACAAGGAAAGATTGAGTGAGAACAAGATGAGTGATCTTTTGCATGGAACTGATTATGTGCTGACTTATGAGGATAAGGATGGTGATTGGATGCTCGTTGGAGATGTCCCTTGGAAGTAATTTTTATGCTGTTCCTTCTTTTTGTCTATGATTATTTCTGTTTTTCATATATAATTTCCTGAAATCAATTAAAGAAGAAACACTGTTAAATTATCTGGTTTAAAAAAGACGTGTGGTTACATGTGCCGCAGCTGGAGGTCTTAACTTATTAAGTAAGAAATCTTTGTACTCCGTGTCGTGCCGCCAGCAGCGCTAAAAGCATTTGACCTTTCTCGATTTAGTTTCTTTGTTTGGCAATGTCAGTCATTGCTGGAATTCTTCATCTTTTCATGGTTGAGTATTCTGCATTTGGTTTTGGGGTCCATCTGCAAGTTACTCATTTCCTTAAGGAGTTATTTTAGATCTGATTTCTACATAAACTCTTAAGGAAGTAGATGACTGAGAGTTTAGTGTATGCGTGTGGTGAATGTCAGTAAGTTGTTTTTTTTGGCACGTATGCCTCTAGTTAATATTTTTCAAACTGGTGATGTTTAGCACAATTCAATGTTTGATACTTAACGGTGTTGTTTCTCTATCAACTTTCACGAGTTTCTGAATATTCTACTTGGAATAGTGTGAAACTAGTAAATTGAACATTACAAGTTGGTTATTGTTGAATTATTGTTTGCATCTTCGCAACTTTTCATGTGACTGAGAAGTGGTTCTGTTCTAGGATGTTCATTGACTCGTGCAGGAGGCTCAAAATTATGAAAGGCTCCGATGCTATTGGATTAGGTAAACCATTTTATTATGACTTGGATTTTGTTTATGCCAATATATATGAGCTGTTACCACAGCATAGACTTCTTTTTTTATTTAAAGCATGTTATGTGTTACCAGAAATTCTTTGTTGTGAGCTACTTGGTTAATTATTCAGTCAAGCATATTAAATCTGTCTTTTAAATTAATTTCACCCTTTGGAAACTATATATGGTTTAAGACTCAATAGTCTACTCATCATCTTTGTTTCACATATGCATGGGGATGTTTGATTGCCAGTTGCCTGAGGAGTTGCTGGGATGTTTACCAACTGGAATACATGAGAGATGAAGATATGGATACTTAAAGAAAATAAATAAGTCAGAAAAGAAACCCATGGAAACAAATGAATATTCCACAGCACTTGAGCGAATGAACTTGAAACCTTTTCCGTTGTATTGCTTGACATTTTTGAAGTTTCTTATAATCTCTCTGTTTGTTTACAGCTCCTCGAGTGGCTGAAAAATCCAAGAATCGAAACTAACTGTCCTCCCTGGGAGATTGCTCTGTGCTCAGCATGGTCAATGGTGGAATGATCCAGAGTCCAAGTGAAAGCTGAAAAACGAAATGAGGAACAAAAGATGTATCAAATTTCGTGTGATTCAGTCGTAAAATATGTTTTTAGATGTCTTCTGGTTGCTTATCCTTTTTCTTGAGTGCATTTTCTGTTTTGTTGAAACGACTGCTGTTGAGATTTTTAGTTGGCCATATAGTTATACCGAATATTATGTACTTGTGTTGTTGAATGCGTATGATTTAATTAGATGTCTTTTGTGACACTACCAAGTTACACCTGACTGCTATGCCATTGTTTGTGTTCTTATTTGAATTAGACCATCATCTTGATATCACACTAGCCATTTATGGTGTATATTTAGAGAAAAAGGAACAAAAACAGAAAGCCTCTTATCTCCTTGTGTGTGTTCATGGTGTCATTAGTGCTATCCTGGTCATATCTTCACTAAACTCTTCACGTTGGCTGGATGCCAAGAATCAACAGTTGCTGTTTGTTGATATTTTTCTCTTTGGAATGTGGTTATAAGCAAAACAAGCTACCTGGTTTCTTCATAACTATTAAATCATTTGTGTTTCTTATAGAAATAAATCGAGTGATGTTGATTACGAGGAAGCATTTCTTTTCTTTAATTGGGTGAACGTATGAGAACGGTTTTCGGGCAAGCTGGTTCATGAATATTTTAGCTGCTCAACATCCTTAGGCCTCACGAAATTATCAAAACACAAAACGTGGAAGTACGAACTGTGACGAAATCGTCTATTGGGAAATTAGCTAGTCATTTTATTTTCAAGTTCTTGTTGAAAATATTCAATATTCAACGACGTGCTTTTCATATTTATTATCTTACACAGAACTCGGATTCTGGACAAGAATGATGGATGCGATATTAAATAATGCAATGTTGATTCCTTCCAACTACTACTATTAATAACCTCCGACAAGTTTCCTTGCCAGCTTGGTCGATAACCTCCAAATAAATACAAAAAACTTCAATTCATAAAAATAAAATATTGGATTCGGTCGATATCTAATATTCAGAAAAGTTGGAGAAGTAGCCCGTCTTTGACCAACAATTTAACATGTAACAGTACACAAACATGAGCCATTATTTTGATTTTGGAATGAAATAATCCATTCAACAATGGTGAGACAAATCCCCTTTGCTATATTGTAATACAAAATTAAAATAGACACGAATGCTTGGACATGTTCGAAGGTTACAGATTTTTCATAGAGGAATCTTTTTCCTATACTCCATAGTTGTAATGAATTTATCCTAACGATTGACCCAAACTCTATTTTCTGGAAAGATATTATGCTCTTAAACATAATCGGGCATGACCTAAATAGGTGATTTTGAATTATAACTTTTCCTATATTCATTCAGTTACTAATGTTTAATATTTAAACACCCCTTAAATCAATTCCTTCCACCGTCCCTGTTACAAAAATAGACAAGTTTTATGTCATCACTTCGCACGAGAAGATGTTGACAGGCAAATCAAAACCCCAGACACTCATTAGAGACATGCGTCAATTTTTTTTTATTTTTTTTTTGGTTCGATTTCTCACAAAATTTACGATTACATCTTGTGCTGAAAACCCAGCATACGCGTCCCCCTTAAACACCCCATATTAGGCGACGGACGTGTAGCTAGTTAGGTCTTCATCTCTATTAATGTCCGATCGCTGGCAGGGAATTTGATCGAGACCTCATACTGATAGCACATGGGGCCGAATGTATCTCCTCACCTAACTGTGCCATTATGCACTGATTTCAGGCACAAATATCATTCACCTATTCATCGTTGGATAGTACCATGATAATTCGACATGAAATCATGTATTACACATTATATTTTGTACCATGAAATGGTAAGTAGAGTGGATGATAACTTGTGGCTCATTGGCACCAATGATCCAAATTTGGAAAGAGATTTCGGATTCCAGATCCTCTTCCAGCATAAAAAAAAAAGTGGAGCAGATGAATCAAGTCATACGGGTAGGGATGCATGCCCATATATCAATGCTCGGTAATCAACATACAGAAAAGTGTAACACACATTTCAAAGATAAATGAGATGGGATTACCGCATGACTACGCCAAGGGGTAAATAGTTTGGATAAATCTTTAAAATAGGTCTTTTGAAAATGTTTAATAAACGAAAAAAGGAGCACTTGAGGAGATCGAGAGGGGCATTCTTTATTATATTTTAACAATTCATCTAGGCCCATATAGATTTTCGATATATATTTTTTTAAAATTCGAATCTTGATTTCGAGAATATGGAAAATGACCATAGCCTACCTTGAACTACCTTTACAAAACATCATCATTCAGGGTTTGGGTAAATGAAATAATTGGGTGACAAAAAGAAAGACGCGATCACTTGTTTGTGTCATTAGTTTCTGGACTTTTAAGATGGACATCACCTCTCAAGTTAAAATATTACCATATTCATCGTGCCTTTTTTGAATGTCCACCAAATTATGTTGCCGCATTGATTTTTGATCCTTTCATGGTTACATTACAATTTGACCCTAACATAATGATGAGTTTTGTGGTCACTTTTACGAAAAAGAACTTCATCATTGTTTATTTTAGTCTATTGATTATAGCTTGTGGCTTTGTAGCACTTAATTACCACGTTAAGTTGCAGATATCGACATATTGTTACGTTGAGTTCAGATTTATCCAATTTCGTAATCTGCTAAAGAATATGAAGCCTAATATAGAGATTAGAGTGGTTGAGGTCGTCCTAGGGGCACAAACGAGTTGGTAAAACTTGGGGTGAAATGAGATTATCTTCTCCGGCTTAACTAGCTCAATTCTCCTGTGGAACATATTTATCACTGAAATATTGTGGGTTATGTTCTGGAGTCGGCCTGTTATATAAGTACTTTCCGTCAAATCCATGCATACACACGTATATTCCTCGATTTAAAACCAATATGCCAAAGACCCTCCGACCTACACAATGAGTTAGCTCTTAAATAGACTAACGTTTAAAAGAATGTTTTGAGTTCAAGCTGCCTTCATGATACTATCCTCACGATGTCACAATATCACTATCGATATTAATTGTATTAGGTGCTGAGATATGCATCATTGGTTACACGATTTGGCCTCTATCTTAAGAGTATCATCTCATTAACCGGTAAACAGGGACGTAGCCTGGAAATTTAAATCAGGTGGACAAAATTTGACATACGCAACAGAAAAGCAAAATCAGGAATGAAATGATGAGTACTAAAATTATCCGATAAAAATATATTGTTGTACCACAAAAGTCGCAATCTAATAAATCTTCATAAATAAATTTTGTCAACAATGAACTCCATTTCTATAGTCAACACAGTTTCTTCATAATTTCAATTATTTCGAGCAATTAATTTTTTTTTATAGACAGAATAAAACAAAAAATACATATTTTATATTGTAATAACCAATTGACTTCAATAAATAGTAGGAACAATCAAAACATCACACCAGATGATTGAATTATGTAACATATAATGATTCCTGTAAAAAAAAAACCTCAAACTCAAAAGTTATTTCGAAGATTGCATATTGGCTCTCGTCACTGCCACGGACATTATCTTTAAACCTAAGTAGAAATTTTCTTGTAAAACAAAGAATCAATAAAATGTCTCTTTTCCATTTTATTTTTTGGGATTAATAATTAAATACATATAAACATAAATGTTGGATCTAGAAACAGATCAGATCTTACTTTAATGAACACAAAACTTATTTATTATGTTTCTAATATGTTTATTTGAGTATGCAGATTTTGGTGGATGCAGATCAGAACAGAATAGAGCTGACAACTGGAAAATTATACAGTATAAACGAAGATCTGAGCTCAGTCGAGAAGAATCGTACATATCATATCAGAACAAGAGCAGTTCAGTTAAGAAGAACGGTTTTCAGAACAGATCGGTTCAGAAAAGTAAAAGATCATAAATAGTCTCAACTATCCCTGTACGAAGAAAGGACGACAAATACATAATGTCAGAGCTTTACAAAAGCCTTTTCAAATGGATAGAAACTTGTATCCAACGTTCATATCAGTATAGGGGCTATAAATACAAGACTGAACTGATACAAGATGTGAAGCTGCTTGTGTGCACAGAGTGTAGGTTTGGACAAGAAAAGAAGAAATCAGCTGTCACAGCAGACGTCGTAATGTCCTAAAGACCAATTAGGAAGACGGCATTGTATGAGATTACATTCAAGTGTTTACATTGTATCAGGTTACATCTTCACACAAACATATATATTCACTCACAACATAAGAGAGTTGAGCTGAAACAGATTAGATGAGTGAAACACCAAATATACAATGTTGTCTTGCCAAGAAGCCGTTAAACTTGGTGTCTGTAGTTTTGACACAGAGACGTTAAATAAGTATAGAGCGATAGAATTGGAGTTTAGTCGGGGTGCTGCCTGACTGAGTGGTTTAGAATGCGGTGTATTCTACTCAAAGTCTTCTAGTGAAATGCCTTCCAATACGGAAGAAGGGGAGACGTCGATGCAGTGAATTCGAACCTCCAAAAACAAAAAATAGTCTCCTATTTGTTATTAGCGTACTATTTTACAGCTTTAATGCATTCATGCTTTAAATCGATATTTAAGTTTCAGTTTTTAGGGAATATGTCGGGTATTTTCCGCTTGATTTTTCATACCAGACCCGTATGCTCTCGATATTCATAATTTTTCAAGAACTCAGAGCTAATGCAGCTCGTATCTTACTCAGATCGGACACGACTTTGCCATGTGCTGATTGCTTTAAAATGTATTTTCAATTGCAAGATATGTTTTTAGATTTTAACGATAAGTAAATGGGGCGCGATAATATTTAATATATACATATTTAATTACATATGGGCTATGAAAAATCTGCCGAACGATTTCCCAGCTTTGCCAATAAAATTATCCGCCCTTGGAGGCAAAGTGAGTTTTTCAACGAGTCTTTTTGACGTATTTAGATGAATAAACTCCAGATAAAAACAAGTCTATAACTTTGGTGGATCCTTGGCAATACCATATTTGGATTAAAAAAATAGCATTTTTTTTGTTGGAGACGGTCCAAAATGCGCAAAACTCGTAGCTTTGCCGTGGCCTATAGTGCATTTCAGACAAATTTATTCGTTTTAGGTATGTGAAATGACATTATTTTGGTAATAGGCTGATATAGAAAACTCGAAAGTTCGAATTTTAGTGTGTTTTCTATTTCCCAGATGTAGTATACTGTTTTCTAGTAATCTTCCCATTTGAATTGTTTTCTGAAGTACTTTTCTTTATTTGAAATAATTTTCAGGTATGACCAATTGTTTGTTGTCCAATATATTATTATGGAAGTTATTTTGATAAATGAAGATAGTGATCGTAGAATTTGGGAAAAGGAATATTTTTCTCATTTTATCTGTAAATCAACATGATCAATAAGTGCGAATCAACATATTATTATTTTGTTGTACACTTCTCCTATATCATATTCGCGCACGTATGGTTGTACTATAGCAATAAGCTGGTGAAAATCCATGAGTTGACACCATTTGGATTTAATTTTGGATTACCACTAAAGAAATTTCTCCAGAATCAAGACAGTTTTTAGCAACGAATAAAATCCTTAAAAATTTCCTCGGTTGTTGATTTTTGCGATAGTTTTTATAACACTGTTGCTAGTTTTAGTGACTGAATAAAATAGCGTGATTTTTGTGATGGCTTTTTTATAAACACTGTTGCTAATTTTAGTGCATGAATAAAATAGGGACGGTTTGTTATTTCCGACGCTAAAAGAAGCGATCAATATTTAAACACCATTGAAAAATTTACGAGAGGAATTAATCTTCCGTCGCTAATTTAGTGACGAAAATTTATATTCATCGCTACCAATATATTAAATCCATCATTAAGACATGGATTTCAAATCTAATTTTTTCCATAATTAATTGTTAAAATTACTTAATCAACAATAGATAACTAACCAAAATATATTTGGATATATAACAAAATATATATAGCTTAGAGATCAATATCCATCTATAAATATATATATATATCGATATTTGATACCTCGGGATACCAACTCGGGACCCGACGACCGAGCTGCTCTCTCCATATGCCAAACTACACCAAGAAGCCGGGAGATTACCCGATGACTTACACCGAGAGCTCGGGAGAGGTACCCGAGGAGGAGGTCACGCCTCCCAGAGTATAGCCAGTCGCCTCTCTAGACAAAATCACCCGAGGATCATGGAGACAATCTCGTCCAAAATAACCATCAATCTTAGCGTGATCTTCGCCGCGAGAAGCGCCCTAGAGCTCGCGCACCTGGTAAGACGCTCACCGCCACCGCCTAGCCCCTCTATAAATACCCAGGTACGCTTCCTTGCATATTCATTCACACATTCACCTGCTATCAGCTTACGTACGCTCTCTTTTCCTCTCGACATCCCTGTCTGACTTAAGCATCGGAGGGACTTCTTCGGACACACTTACGACGTCATCTGTCTGTGGTTGTAGGTCTGTTAAAGGCGTCAATCACCATTCGCCCAACATCTGTCCCAACGTCCCGATCTCACGACCTCTCGAGGTGGTGGCAGCTCGTCGACTGAGAGAATTCGGTTACATCAATTGACGCCGTCCGTGGGAACGAGAAGAAATACAAAATGTCACCAAAAAGGAGTAGACTTCAGGAAATGGGAGAAACAAGTCGCACTGAGAATCTCTCTCAGGGACCCGAGAACCCCAATCTTACTGCAACACAGATAGCTCAGCTAGTGGCGGCCACGGTAGAATAGATATTGACCAATTGACCTGAGTCAAATCCCCCGCATGATCAACAAGCTGAGAAGATCAAGAGGCTTCGAGAAGAAGTTGCCCGCTTGAGGGAAGAAAGAAGCTCGGGGCCCTCGCCCCTACCAACTTGAGAAGTACCTTTCTCAGCTGAAGTACTGGCCGCTGAGCTCCCCTAGCACTTCAAATTCCCGAACGTAGGAGAACATGATGGGATGGGAGATCCCGAGGAGCACTTGTCATGATTTGAAAACGCCACCCTCCTCCACCAATATGCGGACCCCATCAAATGCCGAATCTTCTTTACCATATCGGTCCGATCAGCACAACAGTGGTTCAATCTGTTACCGACCGGGAGTATCAAATGCTTTCGGTACTTTAGCCAGGCGTTCCTCCAACAGTTCTCCAGCAGCAAAAAACAGCCGATGACAACCTTTTCAACGTAAAGCAGAGGGAATAGGAGAGCCTTCGGGAGTACGTTCGACGTTTCAACAGGACCATCATTGATGTGCCCTCTGCTACACAGGATATTCTGATCGGGGCATTCACCCAAGGTCTACGGGGGGTGATTTCTTCAGGTCCCTGGTCAAAAAGTCTCCGAAGACGTTCGGCGAGCTCCTCACCAAAGCAGAGAAATACTTCAAAGTGGAGGAGATACAATCAACAAGGATAAGTGAACAGAAAGCACCATCACGGCCTGACAGAGAGTTTTGGGCAGAAGGAGTCCCGTCAAGGCCACCGAGGTGAGAACCTCCTCTGCTGTTGGGACCGTTTGCCGCTTGAACGTCCCTAAGAATGAGTAAGGCTCGAGCCCTGGAAATCTGTGAAAACGGAAGGTAGTGTAGCGACCTCGGGGGAGTGATGGAGCCCTAAGAAATCCTAATTCCGACAATTTTTGTGATTTCCACAGAGATTACGGTCACAACACCTTAGAGTGCCGATTATTGGATCAGGAGTTTGAGCGCATCATCAATAGTAATCTCGACGTGCGAGTGACGCTAGTAGAATATAGACCATGCCGGTCGAAGAAGAGGCCCCGAAGAGAAGGAGGTTGGTGACAGGACAATAGGGCTTCAGTGTTGGCGCAGCGGCAGATCCGGATCCCGCTCGCGGGGCGCAGCGGAAGTTTTAAAATTTTTTAAGCTCAGGAACGGTCAATAAACTAATTAAAATCTAAACATGCATATGATGTTTAGAAGGTTACCTTGCTGGTGACTAGGCGCCTGGCTCCAACCAGTTCCACGAGGGAATTGGCCCTTCAACGGTTGAACTAGGGGTGTCAATTCGGGTGGGTCGGGTGGGTTCGGGTCGGGTTGGAAAAAAAGTAAAAAAAAAATTTCTAACCCGAACCCGACCCGAACCCGAATCAACCTGAAATACCTCAACCCGAACCCGAACCCGAACAACCCGTATAACCCGATAACCCGAAACATTTAAATAAATAATATATTTTTATACAAATATGAAGAAAATAAACACCAACATTCTGGAACTAAAAATAGAATTGCCCAAGGCCCCATGCATCATTTTCATATCTTAAAACTAAAGATCGAGTAAAGTGTGCATTCCCTCTTACATCTCCAGGTATTGTAACACAAGTACCACAAGGCCATTTTACTCTTACCAAATAACCAATTCAACCCACGGCCTCCCTTTGAAAACACATGCTATTGAAATAATACAATCTCTAAATAAATGTCTAGGAAATAATCTTGCCAAATTGGCTTCATCACAAAGTCTTCATTCTTCAAACTGTTTACTTCCAAACCATGCTCGCTCCCTTGAGCTTCATCTATAACATTAATCTGCATGATTCCTGACTGCATGATAGCATAAATGATTTTCACTTTCAGCTTCAAACAAGGGACAATGCATTTAGCATATACCAAATTTTTTGCATCAAAATATATTCCAGAGTTGCACTGCATTTTCTAAACTGTTATATAAACAGAGGATAATAATCTAAACTCGCTACTCACATTCACAAACAACAGTACTGGTATTCGATCAACAATACCTTGTTTTAACTGCCATCCTGCGACAAAATCTTCACCAAAATCACTGATTATCTGTGGTAGTGGTATTCGATCCAACATCCTCAGTTATGAACAGATTCATAATATTTTCAGTCAAATCTTCCAACCCAACTTCAGTATTTTCTATATATATGTATAAAAGAAAGTTAAAACAAACAAAATATAAAAGAAGATAAAGAAGACAAACCAGAAACCACTTACCCTTCTCTCCAATTAACCAATCTCTACAACAAACCAATGCCTCAACAACTTCAGGTTTCATTGCACTGCGATATTGGTCAAGTATCCTACCACCAACGCTAAAAGCCGATTCAGAAGCAACGGTAGAAATTGGAACAGTCAAGACATCTCTGGCCATTTGTGCAAGTTCAGGATACCTAAATTGGTGAGCTTTCCAAAATGCAAGAACATCCAATTTTACAGATCTATCAATTTTTGTTTCATCCAAATAAAGCTCTAATTGAGTCTTTTGAGCATTGCCACTGAATTCCAAACTCAAATTGGCTTCATCACAAAGTCTTCATTCTTCAAACTGTTTACTTCCAAACCATGCTCGCTCCCTTGAGCTTCATCTATAACATTAATCTGCATGATTCCTGACTGCATGATAGCATAAATGATTTTCACTTTCAGCTTCAAACAAGGGACAATGCATTTAGCATATACCAAATTTTTTGCATCAAAATATATTCCAGAGTTGCACTGCATTTTCTAAACTGTTATATAAACAGAGGATAATAATCTAAACTCGCTACTCACATTCACAAACAACAGTACTGGTATTCGATCAACAATACCTTGTTTTAACTGCCATCCTGCGACAAAATCTTCACCAAAATCACTGATTATTTGTGGTAGTGGTATTCGATCCAACATCCTCAGTTATGAACAGATTCATAATATTTTCAGTCAAATCTTCCAACCCAACTTCAGTATTTTCTATATATATGTATAAAAGAAAGTTAAAACAATATAAAATAAAATGAAGATAAAGAAGACAAACCAGAAACCACTTACCCTTCTCTCCAATTAACCAATCTCTACAACAATGCCTCAACTCAACAACTTCAGGTTTCATTGCACTGCGATATTGGTCAAGTATCCTACCACCAACGCTAAAAGCCGATTCAGAAGCAACGGTAGAAATTGGAACAGTCAAGACATCTCTGGCCATTTGTGCAAGTTCAGGATACCTAAATTGGTGAGCTTTCCAAAATGCAAGAACATCCAATTTTACAGATCTATCAATTTTTGTTTCATCCAAATAAAGCTCTAATTGAGTCTTTTGAGCAATGCCACTGAATTCCAAACTTTGAAAGCTATCAAATTCCTACACAATAAATGAAATATATTATAAATAAAACGTAAAAAATAGTTAATAAAGAAAGCATTATCAGCGGTACCTTGAAAACATCCATGCATCCACTTCCTGAAGTTAGAGCAGAAGAAGCATTATCTCCAAAGCTACCATGAGAACTTGAAGATGTGTTGTTAGTACTTAGCTTCGGACTGTTGACCATGTACTCCTCGAACAAAGAACTAATTTTGACCTTACAAGGCTTAATTCGTTACTACCATGTCCATACAACTTGTTGTAACAAAATTCAACAAACTGCATCTTGAACCTTGGATCAATTATCACAGCAATGGCAAACAAAATGTTATAGTCTTTCCAATACTTGTCAAATTTATGGAACATCCGATCAGCCATTGATCTCATGAAATCATCAGAACTTTTCATGGCTTGAATTAATGTCAGCTGAACCGTAAAAACACGAGGGAAGTAAAGGTTGGCTGTAGGATATTTCACTCCAGAAAACAAACTGGTTGTCTCATAGAAAACCTCAAGGAATTTGCATATCTTTTCAACTTGTCCCCACTCATCAATCGATGGACAATGTACAAAATTAGTATCAGCCAGTCTCAAATGGTTAAAAGCACGTCGATAGTAAATAGCACTAGAAAGCATCAAGTACGTAGAATTCCATCTAGTAGGAACGTCTTGCCTCAGTGATTTCTTAGAATCGAGTGAAGTTTGGGTAACAGATTCTACAAACTTTTGCTTTCTCACTTGACTGCCTTTCACATACTTGACACATTCACGAATCTTATCAACAGAGATATCAATTCTTTTCAAGCCTTCTTAATCAGAAGTGAAACAAATTTTTCCAGGGCATGAACGCATTTCTTGAGCTAGTTTACTGCATTCATTTTTATGCATCTTGAGAATATCAGCCCTTGCAGTGTTTCTAGTGAAATGATTGACTTGAGGTTCCAAATAGGTAAAAATTGATCTAATTGCATCGTACTCCACAAACTGAAATGGTAAATCATGTCTCACAATGGCTAAGATTAGCAACTCCCTAAATCTTTCCTGGCTGAATTTTTGTGACCTAATGGCAAGGGTTTTATCGCCTTGTTCTAATAAAGCTTGAGCAATGTCTCGAGTTTTCTGCCTAGGACACTGATTAAGGATATGGCGTCGGAGATTACCTGTACCCATGCTACTATCCGCTTTATATGTAATCCCACATGATTTACATTTGCAACGCAAATCTTCTCCCTCTATTTTAGGGAGCATCTCGAAATATTGCCACCATGTTGATCTTATAACTCTCTTTCTTTTGCCACTTCCGGAAGCCTTCCCTTGAGAATTAATACCACTTTCATCACTTGCATGTACATCGTGAGCTGGTGCACCATCCACGCTATCCTCAAGATCAATAGATTGTGAACTCATCCTGCCAATAGATTTTAGCAGTGATAAATAATCATGTATAAATAGTGTTCTAAGCGATTACTGGTTAATGGATTAACCTTTAGACTCAAATATAATTAACAGAGAGTATATTGCAAGCTGTGCAAGTGTATTAAAGTCCTTGAAAGAAATGTATAACTATATCTATTACTGGTTGTTTCAATTATTAAAATACTTAATTGTTTAGAAGGTCATGTCCCATAAACTAGACAGAACAGACTCTCCTAGACTCCTACTTTGGTTGGAAGATCATGTCCCATAAACTGATTGTATATGAAGCAGATGCCAATAATAAGACACGGCTATCACAAGAGTAATATAACAACATTTAGAACGTAAAATGCGAAGGATTTGTATCAGCTCATCTACATGAGAATAAAAATGCATGTTCTTCAAAACCATCTATATCTATTTGGTTCCTCCATCACCGGTATGTCTATCCCCCTTACTAAATCTTGCCAATAGAGTACAAAAACAGAGAATAGGTAAATGCCAGGTTAAAGATGTATTGAACTAAAAGTTATTAATTAGCCCCGTAAGACAAACACACCTTTTTGGCCTTCTCAGCAGCCTCTTTGCGTTTATCTTTGTCAGAGACTCAGAACCCTGAAGAAAAATTATTAGCAAAATCAACAAAATACCGGACAGAATATCAAGAACCCTGTTTGCGTTTATCTTTGTCGAGAAAATTTCTTTGTTGAGCAAGTGAAAGTGTTGAGCAAGTGAAAGACGGCTGTAGCCTGTAGTGAACAACGTGAAAAATAAATGGATTTAGGGCTAGAAATTATTTGGGCCCTAATCAGGTCAACCCGATAATGACCCGAACCCGAACAAATTTCAGGTCAGATTTCGGGTTCAACCCGAATTGACCCGAACCCGAAAAGCCCCAACCCTAACCCGAATTTTTTCGAGTCGACCCGGGTCGGGTTATCGGGTCGGGTCCAAATTTGACACCCCTAGGTTGAACGGCTGGATCAATGCCTAATCCGGTCCACGATGGAAATCTCAACTCCTTCGTTGGTTTTCACTAAAAAATCAACGAAATTTCTGCGAATGGAATCTCCTTGCCGAGATTATCGGAACAACTTCCGACGGTGGAGGCGAAGTCGGCGGTGGGCGGCGACGGCGGCGGCGCGACAGCGACGAAGGGAACGGAGGAGGAGAAGGAAAAATATAAAATATAACTAAAGGGGATATAGTTCTCAACCCAGAGTATTAGTTGTCAATACAACTTTTGGTGCGAGTAAAATGAATACCCAGGGCCCTTATTTATAGATTTTCCATGGGCTTAAACCAGGTTAATGGGCCTCGGTCGGGCCTAGGACTGTAAACGAATCGAACCTGTTCGCGAACTTTTCGAACCTATTCGAGAAGATATTCGATTCGAATTCGAATTTTTCGAACTCTAGCCGAACTCGAACCGAGCCGAACTATTTTACGAATCGAACTCGAGCCGGAATTATGTTGTTCGATTATAATAAATAAATATATTTAAGTTCTATATCGAAGTCGAGCTCGAATTATTCGAATTGAACTCGAACTCGAGCTCTCTATCGAATCGAATTCGAGCCGCAAATGACAAAAAATCGAACTTCGAATCAAGCTTCGAATAGGCGAACTCGAACTCGAACTCAGATACTAAATTTTTCATAAAGTGCTGCTCGGTTCGATTCGTTTACAGCCCTAGTTGGGCCCAGGCATAGGGAATATTGGTTTCAAGTCCATCGTTATGGTTTCATCATAATCCCGATTGACAATTAGATCAGATCGATCTGCACAGTTTAAAAAACTGAACATTATGATGTAAAAATAATTTTTCAAACCACCTAATCCAAAATAGCAGTTAGGCCCCTATCATCTTTAAGAATAGTCATACTAGTCCAAACTAATTTAAAATAAGTCATATTTTCATCCAGTTAATTTTAGGAAGTCACACTTCCATCCTTCCTTATACTATACTCTTTACAGCCCTAGTTGGGCCCAGGCATAGGGAATATTGGTTTCAAGTCCATCGTTATGGTTTCATCATAATCCCGATTGACAATTAGATCAGATCGATCTGCACAGTTTAAAAAACTGAACATTATGATGTAAAAATAATTTTTCAAACCACCTAATCCAAAATAGCAGTTAGGCCCCTATCATCTTTAAGAATAGTCATACTAGTCCAAACTAATTTAAAATAAGTCATATTTTCATCCAGTTAATTTTAGGAAGTCACACTTCCATCCTTCCTTATACTATACTCAACAAATTGAGCTTAATTTCCGTACGAAAATTGAGAAATCAATACTTGTGTGACCCTCAATGGTTCAGGGATACAAATGTCCATGGGCTCACAACTTTTGTGACTCCGAAAACATATTTTCGAACTTACCCATCGGATCATGGTAAAGCGTCTGGCAACATTGCCCCATGATCACCTAAGTATCACTGATAGTGCCTGCAAGAACCATTTGGTCATGGTTAGCATACAGTACGGTCCTTTCAACTCAAATATCCCGATCAAATCAATGACCATTGGTAAATCGAGAGTCGCTAGAGATCCGACAGCATGCATACATAATACAAGTAGGGAACATAGTGATGTTCTGAGCATGTGCTACTAGGTAAACCCAATCATCTAAAGCACTTCTAGTACTCTGGCAAGATATTTGTCACACTATTATCTCCTCAGACAACATAGGATATCCACGCACAATAAAGCATCGACTCCTACATGCTCAGAACATCACTATGTTCCTTACCAATGAAACGTGGTACTTTGCATCGTAGATGCTAGTTACAAGCTCGAGCGGCCCTTATCCTCTTTTGAACGGCCCAATAGGCTAGGAACTCATTTAGAACACACAATGACTATCAGTTGTGTTTCATGATATCCATCAAATCCACTATCACATCTAACATACACTACACTTCATTCAAAGTCTTTATCCAACAATTTGAAATCATAATAATGAAGATAAAGAATGCCTTAAAATGCGAATTTCATAATTAAAGATCATTTTACATAGAGACAACAAGAACCCACACTCCAAAAATTGACTAGTTGGGCACCTACTCTAACAATCTCCCACTTGACCTAAAGCCAACTACTCATGAGACGTAGTCACATTGCTTCGTGATGTTTTTCAAACAATGGTTCTCGCAAGGGCTTCGTAAGTGGGTCAGCAATGTTGTCTACAGAGGCCACTATCTCGACTGCTATGTCACCTCTAGCCAAAATATCCCGGATTATGTGGTATTTCCTCAGTATGTGTTTGGATATTTTGTGAGACCTAGGTTCCTTTGCTTGCGAAACGGCACCCGTGTTGTCACAGTATACCGGGATTGGATCAAATCCTTCAGGAATTACCCCCAACTCTTGGACGAAATTTCTCATCCAAACCACCCTTTGGCAGCAGCTGATGCTGCGATGTACTCAGTCTCAGCGATTGAATCCACGATGGTGTCTTGCTTGGAACTCTTCCAAGAGACAACACCACAATTGAGCATGAATACAAATCCAGAGGTTGACTTCAAGTCATCCACATCGCATTGGAAGTTAGAATCAGTGTAGCCTTCCAATTTCAGTTCACCACCCCCATAGACCATGAACATATTCTTAGTCCTTCGTAAGTACTTAAGAATATCTTTCACAGCCTTCCAATGCATTTAGCCGGGTTTGGCTTGGTAGCGGCTCATGACACTCAGAGCACATGCGACATCCTATCTAGTCGAGATCATACCATACATAATACTACCCATTGCCAAGGAATATGACACACGTGTCATACTCTATATCTCCTCGTCAGTCTTCGGACACATAGACTTAGATAGAGTGATCCCATGTTCTCTCTTGGACTATTCCATTCTTAAGTATGGTATCGATGTAGGTCGCTTGGGTGAGTCCGAGCATCCTTTTCGATATATCTCTATAGATCTGTATTCCTAGAATATAGGATTCTTCACCCATGTCCTTCATCGAGAATCTACTAGACAACCATACTTTATTGAATGCAGCATTCCTACATCTTTTCCAATGAGTAGAATGTCATCAACATAAAGTACAAGGAATGTCACAACATTTTTAACTACTTTCTTGTGCTTCATTAAGTACAAGTACCCATATCTAGAGTGATCATTGGTAAAGGTGATGAAGTAGGTGTGACTGGACTTAGTACCAATGCTAAGTGGGCCACACACATCAGTATGGATCAAATCCAATAGGCCTTGAGCACGTTCAGGCTTGCCCGTGAAGGACAATTTTGTCATTTTTTCTTTGAGACAGGATTCACAAGTTGTTAAGGAGTTAATATCAGACATATTAAACATGTTGTTCCTAATCAACTTGTTCATCCTATTTAAGAAAATATGACCCAGCCTAGCATGCCAAAGTTGTGCCGTGTTCAGAATATCGTTTTTTCTTTTGATTGTTGTTGTATGTGTTTCCACATCGTGAGTTGGAACTTCTCTCAATTTTAAGGTGTACAGATCTTTTCGCGTTCCCCAATTCCAGTTAAACATTCATTCTTGTAAATATTGCAAATTGAATTAGCAAAATGACAAGTATATCCATCACTATCAAGTATAGAAACGAAAATAATGTTTTTTATTAATTCGGGAACAAATAAAACATCTCTCAACAAAAACTTAAAATTTGAATTAAGAAATAAATATACATCTCCTATAGCTACGACCGCAATCCTTGCTTCGTTTCCAAGCCTCAAGTGAGTCTCACCCTCCCTAAGACGCCGACTTCTTGTCATTACCTACAAGTCATTGCAGATATGAGATCAACATCCGGTATCAAGTACCCAAGAAGTTGAGTTAAGAGACATATTTATTTCAATATAGAATATACTTTTTCAGTTCGCAACTTCTCGAGGTAATCCCGACAGTTCCTCCTCCAATGCTCAGGCTTGTAGCAGTGGTGGCAAACGTCCTCAGACTTGTTCGGATTCGAAGCCCTTGCCTTGAGATTCTTGGCGGGCTTCTCCTCATACGTAGGGATAGAACGCTTCTTACCCTTACATTTGGGTCCCTTATAAGCAGAGGAAGAAGAGCCCAAAGGAGGACGAGCTTGTCCTTCTTTATGATCCTCTCAAACACGACAAGCATGTTTACCACCTTTTCAAGGATGTCATCCAGCTTGTTCATGTTTAAGTTGACCACAAAGGGGTCGAACGCAACAGGGAGGGAGAGGAGAAGCAGACCCACAGAGCTCATGTGGAGCGTGATTTTGAGGCCCACTAGCTTCTCAATGAACCCAATCATATGGATCCCATGCTCGTGGACCAAAGTCCCATCATGCATACGACTCGTCATGAGCTCCTTGACAGTGGTGAACCTCTCAGTCCGAGAGTTCTCCCCATACAGCTCCTTGAGATGAAGGTGTATGTCAGCAGCATACTCCGCCTTCTCGAATCGTCGCTGCAATTCGTTGGACATCGATCCCATCATGTAGCATCGTGCCTTAAGCTCGTCATCCCACCATTTTCCCAGCATTGCCAACTCCTAAGGGCTGGTATTGGCAGTGGCCTCCTTCGGAGGGCTCTTCCCTAGCGTGTAGATAAGTTTCTCCAAAGCAAACACAATCTTAAGATTGCGGAGCCAATCTTAATAGTTTAAGCCAGTGAACTTGTTGTTATCCAGTATAGCAGCAAGTGGATTTTTAACCAAAGACATGATGATAGCAGTTTATACTGAAAGGAAAAACAGACATACATTACAGACTATTCATGAAAATCTAAGACATAAAACAAGGTCATTTAGTTTTATGAATTGCCCTCCCACTATTTTAGAGATTTAACTACCCTCTAATGAAATCGAGAAAGCTAGTTTTCTTAGTTGATACACAAAGTCCAATCAAGAAATCACGGTCCTGAATAATATCAGCCAACCATGATCCTCAAAAGATAGAGCCAATTGCAACAGGTGCAACCTCTATGTATTTACCTCACGTCCCGTAAGGGCCCAAAAATATGACGCCGATTTACTATCACGTGTCAAGATGACCCATCAATATAGAGTTGTAAAGGACGGTCGCCATAACGTCCCCAATAATATGAGCCAACGTCATGAGAGTTACATCCAACTCACAGCAAGTTTCAATGGCGTGCACAACTTTCCGGCACACAGAACCCCCCCAATAATATGAGCCGGGCCATGTGCGGGTAGCATCGACGTACACCCAACATTGATGGAAGGGAGGAAATTTTAAACAATATTTAAATTTCCTTAGCTTCATAATCTTATTGAATAAACTTTTGTTTTATGATAAATTTAGAAGTCTGGACTAACATTTTCTAAGAATGCTTCCAGGTCATTGGAGGGGCTAAGGCCCACTTAAAAACCAACTTCCTAAAACAAAGCAACACCCCTCAGTGAGCCCAGCCGGTACAAGTCATTTTATGCCGGTCTATGAAGGACTCCCTTAGATGACATTTTGTCATACAACCTCATAATTATCAATAAACTAAGTTCCTTTAATTTAATCATGAAACTTTAATTTTGATATAAATTTTAAATCAAATTTAAAATGAGAGATTTTAATTTTGAAATTTGGTCTTAATAATTTAAATCAAATTTAAAAGTCGCAGATTCAACAGATATATATCACATATATCATATGAATTTTCGATATGCGATCCGTGGCTGCGAAGCACGGATGTGGTCCATCCTAGGTGATATGCAGTATGCAAATGCAATCCTATTACATAAACTTTCAGGTTTACATGTATTCGGTCTTCACTATCTTTGATCATCATCTCCATCATCTTCAATAATATCTCCCGCTAAGTCTAACATTTATATTTAAATATCCATGACGAATAGGGATGCATTTAAAGGGATGGGAACGGGCCATGAATCAGAGCCACTTTGATATGATTTCAACAATATTAAAACCAACAAATGTAAAACCTAACATACACCTAACACATTGGGCATGACTCTCGATCATCCCAAACAACATTATCTATTCAATTAATTCAATTAATTGACATAAATAAATAATCAAATCAAATTTGATTTTATCCAAAAAAATCATATTTTAAATATAAAATCATATTTTATAAATAAAATCATATTTTGTTATTTTAATTGCATCAAATAATTTTGGGATTAAAAAAATATCTCCTAATTTTTCAAAAAATAATTTCGGTCCAACAAAAAACGCCCGATAGCAAGGATCGACCCAAAACCCGTCGTACCGCCCAGGACAGGGTCGGAAAAACCCTAGGAGAAGAATTACGCCGCCGGACGCATGCATCACGCGTGCTGCACGTTGTGCGCATGCCCGTGCGCGCATGGGGGAGGGCATGCTGTGCGTCCAGCGCGTACATGGAGGGTGGCACGCACGCGCATCCCCTTGCGCGACGTGCGTGCAGGGGTAACGCCCCTCTGCGCAACAGGCACGTAGAGGTAGGCCGGCACGCGCGTGTAGCCTTGGCCGATGCATGCGTACACACCGTGTGCCCGTCCACGTGCACCGTCCGCACGGGATGTGTGGGACGTTCCGCAACGTCCACAGGGCATCTGCGCGCAACGCCCTTATGGGATATGCGGGACTGATGGATCTATGTAAACAGATCCAGATCTGAATTTTGAATTACACAAAACTTGTTATTGTGTTTCTAATGTTTCTACTAAGTGTGCAGATGTTAGCTGGAAATACAACAAGAGAGATCTGGACAGACGAGTCCTTATCAGAAAAGTTCACAGCTGGATTAGCAACGTAGACAGAAGATAAGAGAATTGAAGATTTCAGCAGTCGTGACGTCATCCAAGCTTATTGAAGATTTCAGCAGTCGTGACGTCATCCAAGCTTATTGAAGATTTCAGCAGTCATGATGTCATCGAGAGCTGAGCAGCAGTGAGATGTATCAGATCTGATACAGTAACTCAATCAGATCTGATACTGTAGCAGACCAAGAGCTGAAAATAGTAAATCACATTTTCGGAGGCCTAAACGAAGGAATTTGGCCGAAAAGCGGCTTAGGTCAATAACAAAGCTGTTGAGTCTTGCTCGTTGCACCGTTTCGGAGGGAGTAGCACTGTTCTCATGAGAAAATATGCAAGCTGGTTCAGATGTCAAGAGAAGATCGATTCAAGATGTTGTACAGAAGTTCGATTCAGCAGTTGAATCAGATGTTGAAGACAAGAGCAGTTGAATCAGATGTTGAAGACAAGAGCAGTTGAGTCAGATGTTAAATACAAGAGATCTGGATCCAGCTATGAACAGAAGAACAATTCAGATGTGAAGGAGAAGTCTGTTCAGCAGTGAGGAGAAGTCTGTTCAGCAGTGAAGAGAAGTCTGTTCAGCAATGAAGAGAATACGATATCAGATGTCAATCAGATGTGAATAAAAGATGCAAGCAGAAGCTGAATCAAATATCGAAGCTGGATAAGAAGCTTTAAAGAAAACACACAGATGCGAAGCAGCTCACGAATCAGATATGAAGATTAACTGGAGCATAGAAGTCAACTGCTGAGCCTATTCAGATGTGAACATATCAGACTTATTCAGAAGACGACAAAAGCCTACAAAGTAAAGGACACAAGGACAACTCTGTCGGTACTTTACAGAACACATTTCAACGGGAAGAACTTGTGTCCAACGGATTAATTTGAACAGAGGCTATTTATTCAAGAAGGATTGATGAAGATGACGATGCTGCAAAGAGAGAAAAAACAGAGAGAAGATAGTGGGAAGATTACAGAAAGGTGAAGCAGTCGACCACCATGGAGAAGGAGCTAATTGCAAGTGTCGACTGCTGAACCTTATCAGCTTTGTAGAAGCACTTCCTTGTTGTGTGAGATTTAATATTCGAGAGTTGAGCGTTCACTGTAAAAATCTCACACACACAAAGATTCACTTACACATTTTATGAGATATGTGCGAAACTGTACAGTGAGTGAATCAAAACCCCAAACCAAATATATCAGATCCCGTCCAAGCACGAAGACGTTAAACTCTGTGTATGTAGCCTTTCTGACTGAGGCATAAAAGAAGTGATTGAGTGAACACAGCTGGAAGCTGGTGTAGAGTCTAGGAGTTTAGATTTGGGCAGTGGGTAAGTCCCAAATCTGATTGGGTCTGCGGATCAAATTCTTCTAGTGGAACCTTCCTGAAGAAGGAAGAAGAGGAGACGTAGGATGTTATATCCGAACTTACAGAATCAAACAGCTGGTCTATTTATTTACAACATTCCGCATTTACTGTTAGCACGCATTGCATATTGTTTAAAATCTGTTTTAACGAGTTTTAAAATTAGAGTTCAGTTCTGTATACTTCCGCTTGGTATTTTAATGCCAGTCCAGGTCTGTTCTCGGTGCTCAAAAGTTTAAGAACACTGAGGTATTGCACCTCATTTTTGTCTGATCAGATCTCACGTCGCTTCGATTTGTTAGAGTGAGATCTGATCCTTTCCTAATAGGGACGTCCCCGCAACGTCCGTGCATTTGCTGCTGAGACATGCACGCGGTGGGCGGCTACGATGCGCGCGGCTGTGGGAGGCGGCTTGCGGTCGGAATTTTTTTTTTTGAAAAACGGGATTTTTGATGCAATTCAGGCAGAATGGTGTATTGACAGATCCGAGCCAAAGCTCTGATACCACTGTTGGCGCAGCGGTGGATCCAGATCTCACTCCCGAGACGCAGCGGAAGTTTTAAAATCTTTGATGTCTGAGAACGGTCAATACACTAATTAAAATCTAAACATGCATAAATGTTTAGAAGGTTACCTAGCTGGCGACTAGGCGCCTGGCTCCGACGAGTTCCACGAGGGAATTGGCCCTTCAACGGTTTAACGGTTTGATCAACATCTAATCTGGTCCGCGACCGGAATCTCAACTCCTTCGTTGGTTTGCACTAGAAAAGCAACAAAAGTTTTGCGAACGAAATCTCCTTACCGATACGATCACTTCTGACGACGATGAAGGGCGGTGGCGGCGGCACGATGACAGTGAAGGAAACGGAGGAGGAGAAGGAAAAATATAACTAAAGGGGAGAGAGTTCTCAATCCAGAGTATTAGTTGTCAATACAACTTTTGGTGCGAGTAAATTGAATGCCCTGGGGTCCCTATTTATAGATTTTCCATGCGCTTAAACCAGATCACTGGGCCTGGGTCGGGCCTAGGCCCAGGGAAAATTGGTTTCAAGTCCATCGTTGTGGCTTCATCATAATCTCGATCGACAATCATATCGGACCGATCTACACAGTTTACAAAACTGAAAATTATGATGTGAAATAATTTTTTCAGACCACCTAATCCACTATAGCAGTTCCCTATCAGTTTTAAGGATAGTCATACTAGTCCAAACTAATTTAAGGAAATCACATTCCACCCCCAGTTAATTTTAGGAAGTCACACTTCCATCCTTCCTCCTATTATACTCAACAAATTGAGCTTAATTTTCGTACGAAAATTGAGAACCAATACTTGTGTGACCCTCAATGGTTCAAGGATACATCTAGCCGTGGGCTCACAACGTTTGTGACTCTAAAAACACATTTTTGAACTTATCCATCGGATCATGGTAAAGCGTCTAGCAACATCGCCCCATGATCCCCTTGGTATCATTGAGAGTGCCTGCAAGAACCAGTCGGACATGGTTAGCATACAATACGGTACTTTCAACTCAAATATCCCGATCAAATCAACGACTATTGGTAAATCGAGAGTCGCTAGAGATCCGACAGCCATGTATACATCTTGGAGATCAAATAGTGATATCGCTTGTGTTACTAGGTAAACCCATTTACCTAAAACACATCTAGTACTCTGGACAGAGATTTGTCACACTATTACCTCCTCAGATAACATATGATATCCATGCACAAGGGCGAGCGATAACGAAGCATCGACTCCTACATGCATCGGGACCTCACCCAATCCTGCCACCTGATGACCCCAACTGAGTCGGTAAACGGGTCAAAGTGAGGCACCTATCATGTAGAGTCTCAATAACGTTTCAAGTAATGAGGACTAATCTGTACAACCAAGACCTCGGACTTAATCCACTCGAAAAATGATAACCACTTGGAAAGTCCGAACGAGGGTAGTTCGATAGATCACCAGGTCACTATCCATCTGCATGCTCAGAAACATCACTATGTTCCCTACCAATGAAACGTGGTACTTTGCATCGCAAATGATAGTCTCAAGCTCGGGCGGCCCTTATCATCTTTTTGACGGCCCAATTGACTAGGAACTATTTTAGAATACACAGTGACTATTAGATGTATTTTATGATAGCCATCAAATCCACTATCACTTTTAACATACACTATTGTGCATTCAAGGTTTTTATCCAACAATTGTAATCATAGTAATGAAGATAAAGAATGATGTATAAGTGCGAATTTCATAAATAAAGATCGTTTTACATAGAGTCAACAAGAACCTACATGTCACAAGTTGGCTAGTTGGGTACATACTCTAACATTCTGGTCAGGAGAGAACACCACAGAATCAGGATCAAAACCCTCCTCGAGAGGAGCAACAATTACCTCAGCCTCAGGGCTTCATCCGAATGATATCAGGAGGATCCACCGATGGGGACTCTAATCGAGCAAGGAAGGCAAGGAGGCGTCAGATGGAAACCATGGAAGTAGAGAAGAAGCACTCGGGGCCAACCATATCATTTGTCCTGAGGACCTACCAAGGTCGAGACGCATAACGACGCTCTTGTCATACGGGCAATGATTGTAAACTATGAAGTGACCCGTTTCTTTGTCGACTCTGAGAGCTCAGTTAATGTGTTTTTTAAGGGTGGCGTGAACCAAATGGACCTCGGGAAATATCGCATGGAGCCTGTACAAACGCCACTATTCGGATTCGCGGGTCACTACATACAGCCAGTGGGGATTGATCATCTGCCTCTTTCACTTGGATCGGGAGAGCAATGGAAGACGAGGTTCATCGATTTCATGGTGGTAGACGCACCCTCTTCTTATAACGTCGTTTTGGGAATTCCAGCCTTGGCCGCTTTCATGGACGTGGCCTCGTCCTTGCACCAAAAAATAAAGTTCCCGATAGGAGGTGCCGTAGGTGAAGTGGTGGTAGATCGGAAGGTGTCAAGCAAGTTCTATGTAGAAGAAGTAAGGATCGAATAGAAAATGCTCAAATCCCGATTCCGTGATCACCCGGAGGCTCGGGAAAGTGGGATATAACTGTGGTCGAGGTTTCATCTTATTGCCACTCGTAAGTTTTATCTTAGTTTCGTTTGTAAGTCTCATTTAATTTTCGCCTGTAAACATTGCTTTATGAAATAAAAGACTTTTTCTTCTCAATGCTCTTAATGGCAACTCCTCGGATGGCAGCTCCACCCGAACACATAAGCCCGATACGCTCGACAACTTAAAACCCAATTCTCATTGGCACCTCCTCGGGTGGCAGCCCCACCCGAGCACATAAGCCCGATCTGCTCGTCAACTTAAAGCCCAATTATCATTGGCACCTCCTTGCGTGACAGCCCAACCCGAGCTCATAAGCCCGATCCGTCCGGAAAATTTAAGCCCAACTCTTATTGGCGACTCCTCGGGGGACAGTCTCACCTGAGCGCTCAAGCCAGACCTGCTCGGTTAACTTAAAAAACAATCTTCGTGGGGAATGTCGCGGGAGCGAGAATAACGCTTCCCATATGTGTTTTTATAATATTTGGCGGAAACGGCAATTAGAGTCAATGGGCCCAAACACCCGATGGTAAGTCATATTATTAACAGATGTTTTAAGTTATTATTCTTAGGAATGAACAGCTCAAGAATATGAAGCTTCGCGAAAGCTGAAACTTTATTACTTCATAAATTTTACAAGTGCAGAAAAAATCTAAGTACAAGAGGTGCTCGGGTAGTCTTTGGGGAGATGAAGACATCATCTCCCGGGGTGTCCTCGTCGGTCGCCTCTCCTTCCTCGGGCATATCTTCCAAATCCTGAACGATGTTAAGGAACGAGGCTGGATGCTCCTCCTTGGAATAGCCGTTGGACCTGAATTAGTCAAGCAGCCTTTGAAACCGCACTCGAAGAAGACGGAAGCCTTCTCCGAGCATGCATCATCGAACTCTGAGGATGCTAGGAACTTCTCCTTCCCGAGGTCCCATGCCTTCTCAGCCTCCCCCTTCAAGCGGTCCACCTCGGAACGGAGGCTCCCGATCTCTCCATCAGCCTGAGCCCTCGTATATTCCAGTTTGGCCTCCAGTGCCCTCTTCTCGACCTCGAAAGCCCTCTTCTCATCGTCCATTATCACTCATATCTCCTCGAGCTTCTTCAGCAACTCTGTGTGGTGCCCGAGCACCTCGTCCAGAGACTGGCGGGATGAGGCCACCTCCCCGTGAGCCTGGGTGAGGCGATTGATCACCTCACCTCCTCATATCATGGCCTGCATAAGAATCAAAAGTCAGAACGCAAATGGGTGTAAAGGAACGAAGTCTCAGATAAGTCAGGAACATACCTCCATAAAATTGGTCGCGAAGGCCACCAAGACGTTGAGGTCGGGAGTACCCTGCACCAAATTGAGGTCCCTGTCAGGGACCAGATTGTAGATAAACTCCATCGCAGCAGCTTGGGAGGGTGAGGCCACAAACAATACCTCGAAAATATTCTGGCCTCCTGCCCCACTCCCACCTCGATCGAGGGAGCCTCGGGATTGATCAATGGACGCTCCTTGGGGGTCGAGGCCCTTTTCTTATTTTGACGTCGGGCCTCCTTCTCCCCAGATTGGAGGACCTTCCTCTTTCCTTTACTGGATCTTTGGGAGGAGAAAGTTCCTGAGAAGCCCTCTCCTTGCTCCTGGCGCCCCTTCAGGGATTTCAGCATAGCCGCCTTGCCCATCCTATCAGCTGCAAAGAAATAAATGGGTTCGATGGTCGCTCTAATTCAATAAAGGACGACACGACTAAAGAAAGATGTGGTGATACCTAAGTCCCCGACCAACTCGACCCTTTTCCGGCTAAACCCGAAGTAGCACAGAAGGTCCTCCTTAACCAACTCGGGAGCATTAAAGCATTTCGTGCTCATAGTGGTCAGGAAGGTGGTCACGTCGGGGGCTTGATCGGGAGTCGAGGGGGATAGTGTATACAAGTTATCCCTCCAAGACATATCACACCTCCAAGGGTTCCTCCTTCTCCCTAAATTCCTAACAAATAGGAACCTGCTCATCCACCATTTATGAGAGCTCGGGTTCCCCCCAATGAACCCGAGGTCACCTTTGTGGGAAATATAAAAATTTCTCGACCCTAGCCTTTTCACATGGAGCAAATGCATTAGGACATAGGTGGAAATGGAAACCTTGAAAAAGCTAAGGAGGACACCTAGGGAGAGATGGAAGGTGCATGAGTTCGGAGCTAATTGGCTCGGGCTGACTCCGAGATATTGGCAGAGGGTAGTTATGAACCTAGGGATGGGAAACCTAAGGACCCTGCCTATCTGGTTGATATAGAAGGAGTGAAAGCTGGGGAGAGGACAATGGGCTTGGTCCACGGACCCAGGAATGATCACCTCAAATCATCGGACATCCCTCCTTTATCCCTAATCGAGGGGATATCCGATACCCTAAGGTACGACACCTTCTCCTCATACCAGGGCGCCCCGAGGAGGCCAGCTCAGCCTCGTCGGGTAATATCGGTCCACGAATCTCGGGCTTAAGGGAACGCTATCCAGAGACTCAGCTACGCTCCGCACAACACTATTGCTAGAGGAAGACATTTTTAAGATTGGACTTACGAGTTGGAAGCGAGGAATCAAAGAACAGATCGAGAGCTCGGGAAGTGGGGAGAAATTTTGGCAGAGTTTCGGTGCGGTAAAAAGTGAAAGTGAGAAATGAAGTGAAAATGGTTGCCTATTTATAAGAACTCGGGACGAGACACGACCATCCGATCTCGTGCCCGATCAACGGTCCAGATCATCTAGAGAACTCCAAGCGTCATCTCAATAATCGGGCTCTGATTCATCCAGAACATCCATGGATGTTCCATCAACGGCTGAGATACGACATCATGAGGATTATGGTTTTCTTAAAAAAATACAATTCTATCTCGGGTCCCGACCTCATTTACACACAGTCCTACACTTCAATTCTTCGTCCAGGACTAGCGGCGGGGGATACTCCTGATACCTCGGGATATCACCTCGGGACCCGACGATAGAGCTGCTCTCTCCAAATGCCAAACTACACCAAGAATTCGGGAGGATTACTCGAGGACATACACCGAGAGCTCGGAAAAGATACCCTAGGAGGAGGTCACGCCTCCCAGAGTCCAGTCAGTCTATGCCTCTCTAGGCTCTAAAATCACCAGGGATCACGGATACAATCTCGTCCAAGATAACCATCAATCTTAGCATGATCTTCGTCGCGAGAAGCGCCCTAGCACCACTCGTGCCGGGTAAGATGCTCACCGCCACCACCTAGCCACTCTATAAATACCCAGGTATACTCCCTTGCATATTCATTCACACATTCACCTGCTATCAACTTACATACGCTCTCTTTTCCTCTCGACATCCCTGCTTGACTTAAGCATCGGAGGGGCTTTGTCAAACACACTTCCGACGGCCGGCGCCCTTTGACCCGTTGTCTGTGGTTGAATGTCTTTTAAAGGCGCCAATCACCATTTGCCCAAGCATCCGCCCCGACGTCCCGATCTCCCGAGGTGGTGGCAGCTCGTCGGTTGAGAGAATTCGGTTACATCAATATTAAATGGGGAGAGAAGAGAGGTGATTTCAGTGGGGAAACGTTTAGAAATGGCCGGATTTAGAATGAATATTGCGAACGCTTTCTTATAAGAGTTCGCTATTTGTGACCATCTTGAATTATACGTCACTATTCATTTGTACTTCCATCCCTAAGATGACAAAGGTTTTATTCTTTTAAACGTTAGCCTATTAAAGGGCTAATCCTTGTATAGACCAGAGGTTTCTAGGCCTATAAAGGTTTTAAATCGAGGGATATGCATGGATAGACCGAGATCTGAGGGAGAGGACTTATATAACAGGCTGATCTCCAGAACATACCCACAATATTTCAATGCGGAATGCTCCACACGAAAATCGAAGTCGGAGACGAGAATCTCACATCACCCAAAGTCTTAGTAACTCACATTTGTCCCTGCGGATGATATTATTCTGTCATCGAGTAGATCAATCATTTTTAGTGATAATTTATTTAAAACTTTCGTCGACATTCGCGGCAAACTTCTACTGATACCTTTGCTAAATATTTTTCATTGGGTTTACAAAATTCCATACTTAATTAGCGACGGATTGAAGAAATAACTTAGGAACAGTACATATTTTTCTGTCACTGACGGATTGAAGAAATAACTTAGGAACAGTACATATTTTTCTGTCACTGATAAAAGATTAACGACGATATGAGTAGAACCGTCGCTAAATGCAGACTTCTAGCGTGCATTAAAACAAAAAGGTAACATGATAATCATCATTGACCAACGTTTTCGAAAATTTAAATCTGAAGTCATTTACTGAATAATTCAATAATATAAGGTTCAATCTTTAATCATGAAGATGCATCTTGTTCTTGATGAGCATTACATTTACAGATATAAAAATGGCACTCGTTTTGTTGCCTAATTATGGAGTTGGTTGGTGAGAATTTCAAGCATTAAAAAGAGATAACTGGCCCTTGTTCCCATTTCTTTGAACTAAAAAATAATGTGTTTTTCGAATAAAAAAACGTACTTATTTATTGGTGAGTGTCCACATCACATGCCCAATTTATGTGACTAGATTAGATGCACTCTCGGATGTTTCCGGTGGGATTAAAATACACTAATTGCCCAATAAAATATTTTTTTATTTCTGTGAATAATATATGAAATTTTATATAAATTACTTAACAATATGAACTATGTGTTCAATTTGTTTTAAGAGACGGTGATAGCATGATCATTTGAAAGTTAATTTGTTTAGTGAGTTGAGTAGTATTGTCATTTTACTCAAACTTCAAGTATACTATGCCCTCAAATATTTTGCTAGCTCTTTAGTTTAGCTGTCATGGATAAATTCTTCAAATATATTTTTCTTTATGAATTTTTGATTAAATTGTGTGTGAAAAATAAAACAACGAAGGGTGTTTTTAGAAATCCAAAAACTTCACCATCCACACAAAATATTTTCCGTAGGCCCCTCTAAGTTAATAGAGAGTGATATGTATAAGCCCTCCTAGAGGATTTAATAATGTCTCTATTTATATACCATGTAAGGGCAGCTCCATGTGTTTTATGGTCAAAACAAATTGAATGGAAACATGGTGAGACGAGAGCTTTGATATTATATTGACCATAATCATACATCTGACCCTCACACACTATTTGTATTGTTTCTTTTAATAATGCAGTCTTCAATTAAATTATAATAATAACACTTAATAGAACATCAGCGGACACAGAAGACCTGTTGAGCACATGAAGGGATGTTCTTATCGCATTAACAAATATGGTATTTCATTCTCGGGTATCTTCACTATGTTCAATTAATTGAATGTTTAATTCATTTTAAATTTAGGACAAAATCTCGGGTATCTTTACTATGTTCAATTAATTGAATGTTTAGTTCATTTGTGTTAAGTTTAGGACAAAATCTCAGGCTCGAAATCTTAATGTAATAAAAAGATTATGAAAGTTTGTTAATGAAAGGTTACAGGGAACTGTTTTTAGTGAATGAGATGTGAAATGAAAGAAGATTTGTTTAAACTGAGAGAGAAGCGTTGGCTTTTGGTAATAAGTATATATATTCATGGATGGTTAATGACAATTAATGGTGATTGGATATTAATTATGAAATTAAACATTGTCACTCCAAGCTAATATGCAATTCAAATGATTTGGTAATCTTTTACTACCACAAATTATAAACAAATAGGCAGAGAATCTCAAAATAAATAAATAAATAAATAAATAAATAAATAAATAAATAAATAAATAAATAAATAAATAAATAAATACAATGGCAGAGTTTTGATCAAATCTTGGAATTCAAAAAATAACCATATGACGCCACGTATAGTAATAAGCCATTTAAGGTCTCATCCCATGCTCATTTTGGTCGTCTTCCTCGCACAAAAGCATATTCCTAATTTTAGATCGTGTAACGTTCTAAAGTTGATCGATTATATGAGAAAATGAGATCCATGGTGAAACATAGATTCCACCTAGATTAGTTACCCCTGTTAAGTGATATATTCAGAATTTTTAATTAATGGGATGGATTCAGTAAATTTGAAGAATTAATACAACACAAATTGTATAACAAAAGCTCATATTTTCACTTCAAAACTTTGAAAGTGCTTTTCAATAGCTTCGTAATATATGATACCAAAAAATCATTTAAAGTATCTCTTATGAACCGTGAAATGATATTTGATATTGTAATCGTTGAAAACACTCTCTCTTTTCCTTTGCAAAGAATAATAAAACTTTTCCTTTTAAGGTGCCATTTGATTTGGTGTATAAGATGTAATGAAAAGAGATGAGATGTAATATGGAGTGATTAACACAAATTTGAGTTGGACGTGAAATAGTATTATTTTTGATTTGATCGATTATAATTGAGTAATGTGAAGTTATATTTTTAACTATTTGAATAATTGACAAATTAAAATGAAAAGGTGTTAGGATCGAAAAAGAGTGACATAGCAATTTCGGGAGTTTAGAGAGGGGGGGTGTGTGTGTGTGTGTGTGTGTGTGTGTGTGTGTAGTAGAGAGGGGGGTGGTGTGTGTGTGTGTGTGTGTGTGTGTGTGTGAATGAACTCCTCTCGATTTTTGTCAAAAACTCTTTTAAAATATTTTGCAAGCTCTCGGCTTGTCTCTGAGCTGAGTTACTAGCTCGGAGATTCTCAGTAAATCTGTTGTCTCGTGTAACAAATAAGTTTGTGCGAAAAACCTGATTCAACATTGAACAGATATAAATACGTAAAACAATAATAAAAGGGCTCAAGAATTTGTTTCTGGAAGTTCGGAGTTCAATCTCCGTCTCCCCTTATTCCTCAACAGGAAGGATTTCCACTAGAAGATTTAATTATTACAACTCTTGTAACAACCCGATCCGACTGCCAGCAGCTGCAAGAACTCCTAGAAATCTCACAATAGACACAGACTCGTGATCTGCTTTGGAATACAAGATACAGCTCTAAGCTGGTTTTGCTATTCTAGCTCTCAACAGTCTTTTCTGATATACAAGGAAAACTCGACACTACAGAGTGTTTACAAAGATTGTGTGACACAAAGAATTGATCTACAACAGGTTGTATGTGTGTCACTAGCTGTGAGCTGGTTTTAGAGTATGAAATCTGTTTTTGCTTTTGTTAGCTTTCACGTAAATTCGTTCGTAGTAAGGTCGTAAGATGTAGTTCGTAGCTCGTTGTTGTAGAGTTCTCTCAAACTGATCTGCTCTCCAATTTATATCCTTTAGATACAACGGTAATAAATAACCAGTAGACACGTTGTATAGATCCAAAGTGAGATACCTGCGGCGTCTTTAATGCTTGCACTGTCACGTACACCTTCATTAAATGCTTTTCCTATTTTAGCAACCTTTACGTCGTCTCATGTTGGGGATCCGGATCCGCCCCCCGGCGAGGCAGCGGAAGAACATAGAATAAAAGCCGGGAGACGATCAATACGAAAAATCAATAACAATTATCGACATACATAGGGGGTTCAAAACCACTACCTTGCTGGCACTTGTGCCTGGCTCCAACCGTAGTTACAATAACGTCGGCTCTTCTCGGTAGACTGCGGTAGATATCGCCAATCCGGTCCACGACCAGAATCGAGACTCCTTCGTCAGCCTGCACTAGAAGCACTGACGAATTCTGCAAGAACGGATTCTCCTCGTCGAATTGGCCGGAACGAATTCCGGCAACTCGAGGCGGAGGCGGCGCTAGGCGGCGGCGGCGGCGGCTTGTGAGAGGAGAGGGAGGGGCGGCTATGCACTTAGGGTTAGGGTTAATGAGAGTGTTGTGTTTAATCAAGTCTCTTAATTCTATATAAATAGATTAAGTGTTGGACTTGGACAGGCCCAACGGGCCCGGGTCCAACAATGAACATTCAGTTCATCTCCACCACCGAGACCTCATCGTAACTCCGATCGCCGATCAGATCGGACCGATCGACTCAGTTTCCGAAACTGAATAATATGATCTGAAAAACCGTTTTTCAGAACCCCAGTGCAAAAAGACCGTTTCGCCCCTCAACAGTGGGAAACCCCGGTTTGACCCCTGTTGACTTTTAGGAAGTCGCACTTCCCGAAATCCTCTTCTCGTGCTCAACACATTGAGCTGAGTATCCGTGCGGGAATCTCGAATCTAGTACTTGTGTGACCCTCAATGGTTCAGGGATACAGCTAGCCGTGGGCCCACAACCATTGTGGCTCCGAAATCACAATTCCGGACCTGCCCAACGGATCATGGTAAAGCATCTAGAAACATTGCCCCATGATCCCGTAGGTATCACTGATAGTGCCTGCAAAAACCAGTTGGTCGTGGTTAGCGTACAGTACGGTCCTTTCAATCCATATATCCCGATCAGATCAACGACCATTGGTAAATCGAGAGTCGCTATAGATCCGATAGCTATGCATACATCTTGGAGATCGAATAGTGACATCGCGAGTGTAACTAGGTAAACACATTTACCTAAAACACTTCTAGTACTCTGGCCAGAGATTTATACACTATTATCCCCTCAGATAGCATAGGATATTCACGCATGTCTGCGAGCGGTGAATCCTCGACAACGATGCATCGACTCCTATATGCATCGGGGTCTCACCCAATCCCGACGCCTTATGACCCTAATTGAGTCGGCAAACGGGTCAAAGTGAGACGCCTATCATGTAGAGTCTCAATGACGTTTCGAGTCGTGCAGACTAATCAGTACAACCAAGACCTCGGACTTATCCACTCGACAAATGGTAACCACTTGGAAAGTCCGAACGAGGGTAGTTCGATAGATCACCAGGTCACTATCTATCTGCATGCTCAGAACAGCACAATGTTCCCTACCAATGAAACATGGTACTTCGCATCGCAGATACTAGTCTCGAACTCGGGCGACCTTATCCTCATTTTGACGGCCCAATCGACTAGGAACATGTTCAGAATACACAGCGACTATTAGATGTGTTTCATGATAGCCGTCATACCCACTATCACATCTAACATACGCTTTAGTGCATTCTAGGTCTTTACTCAACGCAATTGTAAATCATTACACACATAATGAAAGTAAAGAATGCCATATAATAGAATGCGCATATCATATATAAAGACTGTTTGTACAAGAGTCTATAAAACCCACACGCCACAAGTTGGCTAGTTGGGCATCTACTCTAACAATCTCCCACTTGCCCTAAAGCCAACTACTCATCAGACGCAGTCCCATTGTTTCGCGATGTTTTTCAAACAAGGGTCCTGGCAAGGGCTTCGTAAGTGGATCGGCAACGTTGTCCGCAGAGGCGACTCTCTCAACTGCTATGTCACCTCTAGCCACAATATCCCGGATTATGTGGTATTTCCTCAGTATGTGTTTGGATCTTTGGTGAGACCTAGGCTCCTTTTCTTACGCAAAGGCACCCGTGTTGTCGCAGTACACCGGGACTGGACCAACTCCATTAGGAATGACGCCCAACTCTTGGACGAAATTCCTTATCCAAACGGCCTCCTTAGCAGCAGCTGATGCTGCAATGTACTCAGCCTCAGTGGTTGAATCCGCGATGGTGTCTTGCTTGGAACTCTTCCAAGAGACAGCCCCACCATTGAGCATGAATACAAATCCAGAGGTTGATTTCGAATCATCCACGTTACACTGGAAGCTAGAATCAGTGTAGCCTTCCAGTTTCAGTTCACCACCCCCATAGACCATGAACATATTCTTAGTCCTTCGTAAGTACTTAAGAATATCCTTCACGGCCTTCCAATGCAATTGGCCGGGGTTGGCCTGGTAGCGGCTCGTGACACTCAGAGCATATGCAACATCCGGTCTAGTCGAGATCATGCCATACATAATACTACCTATAGCCGAGGCATACGGTACA
>KQ996669.1:6510-18476 GCA_001598015.1 Dorcoceras hygrometricum | reverse complement strand
GCAACCATCGCTCGAATTTGCGCAATCCAGCGTTCATCGGCCAGCCTCCACCGCGCAACACTCGTCGCCATCCATCATCCTTGTCGCGCAAACAAGATGCGGCCAGCGCGCTTATTTTGTGCGCGACGTGCGAGGAAGCGCCAGCCATGTGTGCACGCATCGCGTGCGTCTATGCGCGCGGTGGGGCGCTGCCATGCGCGGCGGCACCGCGGCGGTTCTAGCCTGAAAATTTGTTTTCGATTCTGAAAATTAAGAGATCAGATACAATATGGCATAAAGTATTGATCATATCCGAAAACCATGGCTCTGATACCACTGTTGGGATCCGGATCATGCCCCCTGGCGAGGCAGCGGAAGAACAGAAATTACATGTCCGGGAGACGATCAATACGATATAATACAAAAATTATGACATTCATAGGGTGTTCAAAACACTACCTTGCTGGCAACTCGTGCCTGGCTCCGACCGGTTTCGTAAAGAAACCGGCACTTCACGGTAGACTGCTGTAGTTAACGCCAATCAGGTCCACGACCGGAGACTAGGTTCCTTCGTCAGCCTGCACTAGAAGAGCTGACGAGATCTACGTGGACGGATTCTCCTCATCAAATTTGGCCGGAACAAATTCCGGCGAAGAGGCGGCGGCGGCGGCGGCGGCTCTTTTGAGAGAGAGGAGGGGAGGCTATTGATTAAGGTTAGGGTTAATAGTTTTCTCTAGTGTGTTATAATTGAAGTTAAGTCTAATTAAATAGACTTAAGTGTTGGACTTGGACCGGCCCAACGGGCCCGGGTCCAACGGATGAACATCCAGTTCATCTCCACCACCGAGACTTCATCGTAACTCCGATCGCCGATCAGATCGGACCGATCAATTCAGTTTCCAAAACTGAACACTATGATCTGAAAAACCATTTTTTCAGAACCCTAGTGCAAAATGACGGTTTTGCCCCTCAACAGCGGGAAACCCCGGTTTGACCCCTGTTGACTTTTAGGAAGTCGCACTCCCTAAAATCCTCTTCTCGTGCTCAACACATTGAGCTGAGTATCCGTGCGGGAATCTCGAATCCAGTACTTGTGTGACCCTCAATGGTTCAGGGATACAGCTAGCCGTGGGCCCACAACCATTGTGGCTCCGGAATCACAATTTCGGACCTGCCCAACGGATCATGGTAAGAGCGTCTAGCAACATCGCCCCATGATCCCCTAGGTGTCACTAATAGTGCCTGCAAGAACCAGTTGGTCGTGTTTAGCGTACAGTACGGTCCTTTCAATCCATATATCCCGATCAGATCAACGACCATTGGTAAATCGAGAGTCGCTATAGATCCGATAGCTATGCATACATCTTGGAGATCGAATAGTGACATCGCGAGTGTAACTAGGTAAACATATTTACCAAAAACACTTCTAGTACTCTGGCCAGAGATTTATACACTATTATCCCCTCAGATAGCATAGGATATCCACGCATGTCTGCGAGCGATGAATCCTGGACAATGATGCATCGACTCCTACATGCATCGGGGTCTCACCCAATCCCGATGCCTATGACCCCAAGTGAGTCGGCAAACGGGTCAAAGTGAGACGCCTATCATGTAGAGTCTCAATGACGTTTCGAGTCGTGAGGACTAATCAGTACAACCAAGACCTCGGACTTATCCACTCGACAAATGGTAACCACTTGGAAAGTCCGAACGAGGGTAGTTCGATAGATCACCAGGTCACTATCTATCTGCATGCTCAGAACATCACAATGCTCCCTACCAATGAAACATGGTAATTCGCATCGCAGATACTAGTCTCGAACTCGGACGGCCTTATCCTCATTTTGACGGCCCAATCGACTAGGAATATGTTCAGAGTACACAGTGACTATTAGATGTGTTTCATGATAGCCGTCATACCCACTATCACATCTAACATACACTTTAGTGCATTCTAGGTCTTTACTCAACGCAATTTTAAATCATTATACACACAATGAAAGTAAAGAATGCCATATGGATAAATGCGAATATCATATATAAAGATTGTCATATACAAGAGTCTATAAACCCACACGCCACAAGTTGGCTAGTTGGGCATCTACTCTAACATGAACCAGATGATAGCTTCAAAATAGTCATAATCAAAATACGAGTTAAATAAAATCTCATACAACAACAGGTAATCTCAAATCAAATCAACAACGATCCCCCAAATACATATAACCTCAAGGAATCCCCTAGATCAATACATAATAATATAACTGGGACTTCAAGGAAATGGGGATCGACCAGCTGGGTTTCCAGTCTGTCCAGCTTGGTTACCTGAAGATCCTGCAAATGGCCAACACAGACCCAAACAACACAAAAGCAGGAAAAAAATATGAGGTCAAGCCTCAGTACGAATGAGCACTAATATAACAGAAAATCATAAATATGCAGTATTCTAAGTCATGAATGCATGTGGCTGTCAAAGAACATCGGTCATCAAGGCCTGCTAATCAGCTGGCAGTAATCTCAATAGAGCCTCTATACCCGCACAGTTTATCAACCGGGGAAATCATCGGTCCGTGATCTTCAGGCCCGTCAGCCATCACAGCTCGGTGGTTTTCATACACAACCAATCAATCCGTCACCACTCTGATGATAGAGTTGTACCTTTCAGGCACGATACATCTATCGGCCGGTCACAACGTGGCTCTTTCTCAGGTTCTCAATCGATCAAAGTCTCAATATGTATGCATGAATGCCATGAAATTCAAATCTGATTTCAACATGTAATACGTAAACAGAACATATCAATTCAATCAAGCTATTCACGTAACCACAGAATTCACATAGCACAGATTTCATGTCTCAAATACTAGCACGCTATGTTCAGCTGTTAACAAAAGCTCAACTCGTACCTTCAATTTTCAGTACGCTACCTCAACAGATCTCACCAGGCACGGCTATTATAGCCTGCTCAAAGTTTCTACCTCGATGGTCACGTCCAACACAGCAGGGACTTCCCTGGAGCTCAATTCTGTTAAGGAATCTCATATCTTAGTTCACAGCTGAATTTCTAAAGCATACTACCTACGGCCAGAACTCAAATCTGGTTCTACCTATCAAAACAACTTCTAATAGCTAGAACTAAGCTTAAAACAGCCAAAATCACTTACCCAAAAGCTCATGAACTCTCGGGTCTAGCTTCACGAAAACGTTCGATCAACACTGCTACTTCGCGTTCCTCTCCAGCGTCGACTCAGGCCACCAAACGGGTATCAATCGAAAGGGCTACTCAAGATGAGCTCAACGCCACCAGTCATGCTTCAAACAACGGCGGAAATCGACGGCAATTCAACGGAGAAGGGTTCGAATGAACAGTAACTATCGAGGGTTTACTGGAGAAAACGATGAGAAATATCGGGTTCAAAATACACTAAGTGTTGGGAAGCACTTAGTATATAAATCCTCGAATCACTGCTGTTCTAAGCAATTCATATCTCTGCTTATACTAAGGCAAAAGTCCTCTCAAAACTGACTCCAGCTTTGCTCACTGCTGAATCAATTCAGATATTCCAACGCCCCTCTAACTCATGTAGCAAACGACGTCGTGCCAACTAATCAAAACGACGTAGCATAGCTCTACTGCTGAAACAGAGCAACATCTGAATGCGCCAACGACCAGCGGTCAACTCAGCTGTTGACTAACCGCGACAACTTCTCACGCCCGCGCGCTAACGCTAACAGCTGCCTCTCGCTACACTCTCACTGTTGAGTTGACTAGCGTTGACATCTGTTCACGCTACTACTGAATACCAACATCTGAATCTTACCACTGCTGAGTACTCATAGCTGAATGCTCACTATCTCCCGCGCAAACACGCTGCTGGTCTAACTTCTCCCAGCGATGACTCCCAAGTCTGAATCACTGCTGAAATCACTTCCCGATAGGAAAATGTAACTACTGAACTCCAAATCCAATGCTGATCTAACCCGATAACCAGAAACTCCCACCTGATCAACTCTATGCCACATCTGAACAACCATAAATCACAATTTTCGTGACAAATCTTAATCCTAAAGCTCATTAGCCATTAATTCATACTTAACAGATTTCTAGTCCTCACATGCAAGCTGGTTAAGGTCAAACCAGCTCAGAAAGAGCAGATAAGAAGTGAACAGAACCAGTTCAACAATCAAGCTCGAACAAGACCAGCTTTGTGGAGAACTGAATGGTGAACAGGCTGACAAGATGGTTAAAGTCAAACCATCTCAGATAGCATGCCAGATGCTATCAAATCTACGAGCAAGAAGAATTGAATACGATGCTATACGAGAAACACTGTTCAGTATTCAGATCGACTTGCTTGTACTGTCTTCTCATAACAGTGCTCACGTGATTAAAGTGAATAAAAGCCTGCGATGCATTTATTGACAAAGGATGCAAAGTACAACAGTGTCAGAAGACCTTTCAACGTCTACTACTTTGTTTCCAACAGAAAAATCTCTACGCCAAGATATAAAACAGAGCACAAGCAGATGAATGAAGTAGAGCTGAGAAGAGCGAAGTCGAAACAGTGTTGTGCGAACCAAAATGTAAACATCATAAGAACGCACAACACTGAACCTGGGAAGACAATGAAACTTTAGCTCGCACAGGAGCACTTCCCAGTGTGTGAGATTTAATATTTGAGAGATTGAGCATACAATGTAAATCTCACACACGATTCACTCACATATACTTTGAGAGAGCTGATTAGATTAGCTGAGTGAATCAAGTCAATCGACTTCCATTGTAGTCTTTGGACAGAGACGTTAAAAAAGTCTAGTTGTCTTTCACACTGAGACGCTAAAGAAGTGTGTGTAGCCTTTCTCACTAAGGCTTTAAAGAAGTGTTGATAGTCACACAGCTTGCGGGCTTAGTGTGCGGTGGTTGATGCTAGGAGTTCATGTGGCTTCGGGTCGTAGAAGTGGTTGCAGCGAGGGTCGTTATAATCAAAGTGGATCTTTCCCGTTGCGTAAGAAGGGTAGATGTAGGAGAGTTTGCTCCGAACTTCCATAAACAAATCAGCCTATTTTCTTTACAGCTTTCAGTACTTACATTCATACACATTGCATATTTTTAACTATGCATAAAACTGTTTAAATGGCTTTTGAATTTAAGAGTTCAGGTTGAGTTATTTCCGCATGATTTTACTTCATTACTCAATCTGTATCTCGGTGCAAAAGTATTCAAGAACACTGAGCTATTGCAGCTCTAGTTATAAATAACGTGATCGCTCGCTTTTGTATCGAGCTGGTTTCAGTATCCTGCTGGAACCAGCATGAATAGCGCTCGCTCTTTTATTGAGCTGATTTAAACAACCAGCTGAAACCAGCTTAGTTATTGAGATCCAGTTTCAGCATTCAGCTGGATCCTACGTCTTTCACGCAATCCGGTTATTCTCTCTAAGTGCCGGTTATTAACTAAATAACTTCCACATACATACTGACAGATGGCAAAAATCGATCCCAACACTTTGCCTTTAGCTTCTTGTTGGGCTTGTCCCCTTTCATCGGGATAGAATGCTTCTTAACATGGAGTTTGGGCCCTTTCTTCGTGGAGGAAGAAGAGCCCAATAGGAGGACGGGCTTGTCCTTCTTTATGGTTCCCTCAATCACTACAAGCATGTTCACAAACTCCTCAAGAGTGGCGTCCAGCTTGTTGACGTTAAAGTTGACCACAAAGGGGTAGAATGCAGCAGGGAGTGAGAGGAGAATCAAATCCACAGACAGCTCATGTAGAAGTACGAGCTCAAGGCTCACCAACTTTTCAACGAGGCCAATCATGCGGACCCACCCCATGCTCATGGACCGAAGTCCCCTCACGCATGTGGCCAATCACAAGCTCCTCGACAGTAGTAAACCTCTCCGCCCGAGAGTTCTCCCCATACAACTCTTTGAGGTGCAAGTGTATGTCACCAGCATACTCAGCGTCCTCAAATCGCCGCTGCAGTTCGTTGGACATAGAAGCCAACATGTAGAACTTAGCCTTCAGATCATGGTCCCACCATTTCTCAAGTCTCGTCAGTTCTTCAGGACTAACATTAGCGGGTGCTTCCTTCGGAGGGCTTTTCTTTAGCATGTAGAGTAGCTTCTCCGAAGCCAAGACAATCTTGAGATTGCGCAACCAATCCAGTTAGTTAGCGCCAGTTAACTTGTTGCTATCCAGTATAGCAGCGAGTGGATTTTAGATCAAAGACATTTTAAGTAGTATATATCCTAAGATAAAATAGACATATATTACTAACAGTTTATAGAAATTCACTAAGACATAAAACATGGTCATTTTATTTTAAGAATTACCCTCCCACTATTTTAACGATTTCACCACACTCTAATGAAATCGGGAAAGCCTGTTTCCTTAGCGGGTACATGGAGCCCAATCGAAAATCACAGTCCCGAATAACATCAGCCAACCATGACCTCCAAAAGGTAGATCCCAATTGCACCAGGTGCAACCTCCATGTATTTACCTCACGCCAGTAAGGGCCCAATAATATGGCGCATGTTACTATCACGTGTCAAGATGATCCATCAATGTTGAGTCACAATGGACGGTCCCCTTAATGTCCCCAATAATATGATCCAACGTTAAAGGGAGTTCCAACCAACTCACTGTTGGCGCAGTGGCGGATCCGGATCCAGTTCCCGGGGGCGCAGCGGAAGTTTCAAAATTTGCCCCAGAAACGTTCAATACATAACAAATATAATGCAATAAAACATACATAGGATGTTTTAGAGCGTTACCTTGCTGGAGTCTAGGTGCCTGGCTCCGACCAGATTCACAGGGAAACTGGCACTTCAAGGTTGGCGGCGGTAGATCTCCTAATCCGGTCCATGATTGGAAACAGGACTCCTTCGTCAGTCTGCACTAGAAGAGCTGACGAATTTGACACGAACGGAATCTCCTCGTCGACGTGATTGGAACAAGTCCAATCACGTGAGCACCGGCGGTGGGCGGCGGCATGGCGGACGGCGGCACGTGGTGGTCGGCGGTCGTGGGAGAGGGAGTGAGGAGAGGGGGCGGCTACTCTTATGTCTAGGGTTGTATCAAGTGTAGACAACGTAGCCCTAGATCTATTTTAATAAACATGTGATGGGCTTGGACCGGCCCAATGGACTTGGGTCAAGCCCATGTCCATATGAACATTCGGTTCATCACCACCACCGTGGCATCATCATAATCCTGATCGCCGATCATATCGGACCGATCTACACAGTTTCAAAAACTGAGTATTATGATGTGAAAACAATTTTTCAGACCACCTAGTCCAAAATTGCAGTTTAGGGAAATCGCAATTGACCCCTGTTGACTTTTAGGAAGTCGCACTCCCTAAATTCTTCCTCCTCTGCTCAACACATTGAGCTTAGTTTCCATGCGGGAATCGTGAATCCAGTACTTGTGTGACCCTCAATGGTTCAGGGATACAGCTAGCCGTGGGCCCACAACCATTGTGACTCCGAAATCACAATTTCGTACTGACCCATCGGATCATGGTAAAGCGCCTAGAAACATCGCCCCATGATCACCTAGGTATCACTGATAGTGCCTGCAAGAACCATTTGGTGATGTGAAAACAATTTTTCAGACCACCTAGTCCAAAATTGCAGTTTAGGGAAATCGCAATTTGACCCCTGTTGACTTTTAGGAAGTCGCACTCCCTAAATTCTTCCTCCTCTGCTCAACACATTGAGCTTAGTTTCCATGTGGGAATCGTGAATCCAGTACTTGTGTGACCCTCAATGGTTCAGGGATACAGCTAGCCGTGGGCCCACAACCATTGTGACTCCGAAATCACAAGTTCGGACTGACCCATCGGATCATGGTAAAGCGCCTAGAAACATCGCCCCATGATCACCTAGGTATCACTGATAGTGCCTGCAAGAACCATTTGGTCGTGGTTAGCGTACAGTACGGTCCTTTCAACACATATATCCCGATTAGATCAACGACCATTGGTACATCGAGAGTCGCTAGAGATCTAATAACTATGCATACATCTCGGAGATCAAATAGTGACATCACGTGTGTTACTAGGTAAACCCATTTACCTAAAACACATCTAGTACTCTGGCCAAAGATTTATCACACTATTACCTCCTCAGATAGCATAGGATATCCACGCATAAAAGCGAGCGGTGAATCCTCGACAAGGAAGCATCGACTCCTACATGCATCGGGTCCTCACCCAATCCCGCCACCTAATGACCCCAACTGAGTCGGTAAACGGGTCAAAGTGAGGTACCTATCATGTAGAGTCTCAAATGACGTTTCGAGTAGTGAGGACTAATCAGTACAACCAAGACCTCGGACTTATCCACTCGATAAATGGTAATCACTTGGAAAGTCCGAACGAGGGTAGTTCGATAGATCATCAGGTCACTATCCATCTGCATGCTCAGAACATCACAATGTTCCCTACCAATGAAACATGATACTTCACATCGCAGATGCTAGTCTCAAGCTCGGACGAAGTTATCCTCATTTTGACTGCCCAATCGACTAGGAACGAGTTCAGAATACACAGTGACTATTAGATGTGTTTCATGATAGCCATCATATCCACTATCACATCTAACATACACTATGGTGCATTCTAGGTCTTTATCCAACACAATTGTTAACATTATAACATAATGAAAATAAAGAATGCCATAAAAGAAATGCGTATTTCATTAATAAAGATCGTCATAAGAGTCAATAAAACCCACACGCACAAGTTGGCTAGTTGGGCATCTACTCTAACAATCTCCCACTTGCCCTATAGCCAACTACTAATCAGACGCAGTCTCATTGTTTCGCGTGTTTTTCAAACAACGGTCCTGGCAAGGGCTTCGTAAGTGGATCAACAATGTTGTCTGCAGAGGCGACTCTCTAGACTGCTATGTCACATCTACCCACAATATCCGGGATCATGTGGTATTTCCTCAGTATATGTTTGGATCATTGGTGAGACCTAGGCTCCTTTTCTTGCGCAACGGCACCTGTGTTGTCGCAGTACACCGGGATTGGACTAACTCCTTCAGGGATTACGCCCAACTCTTGGACGAAATTCCTTATCCAAACCGCCTCTTTAGCAGCAGCTGATGTTGCGATGTACTCAGCCTCAGTGGTTGAATCCGCGATAGTGTCTTGTTTGGAACTCCTCCAAGAGACAGCACCACCATTGAGCATGAATACAAATCCAGAGGTAGACTTCGAATCATCCACGTCACATTGGAAGCTAGAATCAGTGTAGCCTTCCAATTTCAGTTCACCACCCCCATAGACCATGAACATATTTTTAGTCCTTCGTAAGTACTTAAGAATATCTTTCACAGCCTTCCAATGCATTTGGCCGGGGTTGGCCTGGTAGCGGCTCGTGACACTCAGAGCATATGAAACATCCGGTCTAGTTGAGATCATGCCATACATAATACTACCTATTGCCGAGGCATATGGCACACGTGTCATACTCTCTATCTCCTCCTCAGTCTTCGGACACATAGACTTAGATAGAGTGACCCCATGGCACATAGGTAGGTGTCCTCTCTTGGACTCTTCCATAGAGAACCGCTCAAGTATGGTATCGATGTAGGTAGCTTGGGTGAGTCCGAGCATCCTTTTTGATCTATCCCGATAGATCTGAATTCCAAGAATATAGGATGCTTCACCCATGTCCTTTATCGAGAATATACTAGAAAACCACACTTTAGTTGACTGCTACATTCCTACATCATTCCCAATGAGTAGAATGTCATCAACATAAAGTACAAGGAATGTCACAGCATTCGTAACTACCTTCTTATACACGCATGGCTCCTCGGGATTCTTGATGAAACCAAATTCCTTAATTTTTTCATCAAATCTCAGGTTCCAACTTCTCGATTCTTGTTTGAGACCGTAGATCGATCTCTGAAGTTTGCATACTTTATGCTCACTTCCTAAAGATGTGAAACCCTCAGGCTGCGTCATATAGATCTCTTCCTTAATGTTTCCATTAAGGAACACAGTTTTCACATCCATTTGCCATATTTCATAGTCGTACCATGCGGCTATGGCAAGTAGGATTCTAATAGACTTGAACATTGCGACTGGTGAAAAAGTTTCATCATAGTCAACACATTGCCTTTGAGGGTAACCTTTCGCGACCAGTCGTGCCTTGTAGGTTAGTACCTTACCATCAGGCCCAAGTTTTCTCTTGTATATCCATTTACACCCAATAGGAAAAATTCCTTCGGGAGGACTAACAAGGGTCCAAACTTGGTTCGCATGCATTGAGTCAATCTCAGACTGCATTGCTTCAAGCAAAAAATTAGAATCAGCATCGGAAATTGCCTCCTTGAAAGTTATTGAATCACATCCAACAGTTTGATGACTTTGATCATCTTCAAGGAGGAAACCATATCATTCAGGAGCCCTAGGAACCCTTTCAGATCTCCTAGGTGTGACCATTTCTGGTACTGGCTCTTGAGGTGTGGGAGATTCACTTGGTACTTCAGATGGTTCTTGAACCTCTTCGAGTTCTACTATCTTACCTTTTCTGTCAAGTAGAAACTCCCTTTCCATAAAGGTGGAATTTCTAGAAACAAACACTTTTATTTCGTTGGGATAGTAGAAGTAGTATCCAATGGAATTCTTTGGATACCCAATGAAGTAGCATAGGATGGATCTATTATCCAGCTTATCTCTCACTGACTGCTTCACGTAAGCAGGACATCCCCAAATCCTCATGTATGAGTATTTGGTCGGCTTTCCCATCCATATCTCATATGGAGTCTTATCCACTGCCTTGGTGTGGACATTGTTCAACAACATCACCGCCGTTTAGAGCGCACAACCCCAAAAACGAGATAGGAAGTTCAGTGAAGCTCATCATAGATCGAACCATGTCCATCAAGGTTCTATCTCTCACTGACTGCTTCACGTAAGCAGGACATCCCCAAATCCTCATGTATGAGTATTTGGTCGGCTTTCCCATCCATATCTCATATGGAGTCTTATCCACTGCCTTGGTGTGGACATTGTTCAACAACATCACCGCCGTTTAGAGCGCACAACCCCAAAAACGAGATAGGAAGTTCAGTGAAGCTCATCATAGATCGAACCATGTCCATCAAGGTTCGATTACGACGCTCCGCTACACCATTGAGCTGTGGTGTGGCCGGAGGGGTCCACTGTGAGAGAATCTCATTCTCTCTGAGATAGTCTTGAAATTCAGCACTCAAGTATTCACCACCTCGATCGGATCGAAGTGCTTTAATACTTTTCCCTAACTGATTTTCTACTTCAGTCTTGAATTCTTTGAACCTGTCAAAGGACTCAGACTTGTGCTTCATTAAGTACAAGTACCCATACCTAGAGTGATCATCGATAAAGTTGATGAAGTATGTGTGACCGTACTTAGTACCAATGCCAAGTGGGCCACACACATCAGTATGGATTAAATCCAATAGGCCTTGGGCACGTTCAGGCTTGCCCCTGAAGGGTTTTTTTAGTCATTTTTCCCTTGAGATAAGATTCACAAGTCGATAGGGAGTTAATGTCTGACATATCAAAAATGTCACTCCTAACCAATTTGTTCATCCTACTGAGGAAAATGTGACCTAGTCTAGCGTTCCAAAGTTGTGTTGGGTTCAAGCTATCGTTTTTCCTTTTAATTGTTGTTGTATGTGTTTCCACATCGCGAGTTGGAACTTCTTTTAATTTTAAGGTGTATAAATCATTTTTCGCGTTCCCCAATTCCGATTAAACATTCATTCTTGTATATATTACAAATCGAATTAGCAAAAAGACAAGAATATCCATCACTATCAAGCATAGAAACAGAAATAATGTTCTTTATTAACTCGGGAACAAACAAAACGTTTCTCAATAACAACTTAAAATTCGAAGACAGAAATAAATAGACATCTCCTATAGCTACTGCAGCAACCCTTGCTCCATTGCCCAGCCTCAAGTGGGTCTCACCCTC
>KQ996662.1:3822-14342 GCA_001598015.1 Dorcoceras hygrometricum | reverse complement strand
CTAGTGGACAGAAACGATTTTCTTTTTAGCGTCTTTCTCGCAAACACAATTTTCGGGTAAAAGAGCGGAAAAACATAAAATATAAATTTTTATATACAAAATTTCGTAAAATTAGGCCACAAAATGTATTTATTTACTGAGTATAATTAAGATTTAAGTGGGCTTGAAATTTGGGCAATCAAATTATTAACTAGTGGGCTTAAATATACTTAAAGCCTTTTTAGTACACTCTAATGAATTGGAGAAGATTCATTCACGTCCATAAGATTTTTCACCCTAGAAACAGCCGAAATTTTCACCCTAGAAGCTGAGGAGAAATCATGGTCATCCCAAGAGCTTTCGTGAAGGTGCCGATCCTCCCCGCCTCGTCCCGACGATTTCCGGTAACGCGTATTCACCAATTCTCCTGCCAAGGCAAGTTTCAGAACCTTTCTTGCTGCGACATTCAGATAATTATATGTGTTTCTATTCTTAATTATGCATGAAAAATGAATTAACCATATTTTTGACAATTTGGTTCGAATTCTGCACGTTGTGGTCTTTACGGGTCTTGTGCTGGATTGTTTGGAAGATTTGTTTCTACTTTCTGATATCCAGGGGCTGCTGCTGCCATTAGAACCTTAGGGTGGATGGTAGGTGAAGTCTAGGAGCCTTAGGACGTGAATTTTTGGGGCTGGAAGGCTAGGAGTGAAGCTGGACAGCAAGCATCCTGAAGCTGGAAGGTTGCTGCCGTGCAATCGGGTGTTGCACCTTTCCCAGTTTCCTGCTGCCCAGCGTTCCAGGGGCTGTCGTGGCTGAGTATAGATGGTGATGGGGACTGTCCGGGTGTGTTAGGAGAGAGTTAGGTCGGGCCTTAGGGCAGCCTTGTAGGTTGGCTAATGCTGGACGTCGGTTGCGCCAAGGCAAGTCGCGTGTAGTCGTGGCCGTGGGGTTGCGTCCGGGGAAGAGCCTGAGTTGAATGGTGTGCACTTAGGACAATTGGTAGGTATGTACAAAGACTATCTGGGCAGAGGAGGCTCAATTATTTAGTTAATGTTTAATTTTAAAATTTGCCTAGCCCTTAGGGCAGCCTTGTAGGTTGGCTAATGCTGGACGTCGGTTGCGCCAAGGCAAGTCGCGTGTAGTCGTGGCCGTGGGGTTGCGTCCGGGGAAGAGCCTGAGTTGAATGGTGTGCACTTAGGACAATTGGTAGGTATGTACAAAGACTATCTGGGCAGAGGAGGCTCAATTATTTAGTTAATGTTTAATTTTAAAATTTTCCTAGCGAGTGGACAGAAACGATTTTCTTTTTAGCGTCTTTCTCGCAAACACAATTTTCGGGTAAAAGAGCGGAAAAACATAAAATATAAATTTTTATATACAAAATTTCGTAAAATTAGGCCACAAAATGTATTTATTTGCTGAGTATAATTAAGATTTAAGTGGGCTTGAAATTTGGGCAATCAAATTATTAACTAGTGGGCTTAAATATACTTAAAGCCTTTTTAGTACACTCTAATGAATTGGAGAAGATTCATTCACGTCCATAAGATTTTTCACCCTAGAAACAGCCGAAATTTTCACCCTAGAAGCTGAGGAGAAATCATGGTCATCCCAAGAGCTTTCGTGAAGGTGCCGATCCTCCCCGCCTCGTCCCGACGATTTCCGGTAACGCGTATTCACCAATTCTCCTGCCAAGGAAAGTTTCAGAACCTTTCGTGCTGCCACATTCAGATAATTATATGTGTTTCATTCTTAATTATGCATGAAAAATGAATTAACCATATTTTTGACAATTTGGTTCGAATTCTGCACGTTGTGGTCTTTACGGGTCTTGTGCTGGATTGTTTGGAAGATTTGTTTCTACTTTCTGATATCCAGGGGCTGCTGCTGCCATTAGAACCTTAGGGTGGATGGTAGGTGAAGTCTAGGAGCCTTAGGACGTGAATTTTTGGGGCTGGAAGGCTAGGAGTGAAGCTGGACAGCAAGCATCCTGAAGCTGGAAGGTTGCTGCCGTGCAATCGGGTGTTGCACCTTTCCCAGTTTCCTGCTGTCCAGCGTTCCAGGGGCTGTCGTGGCTGAGTATAGATGGTGATGGGGACTGTCCGGGTGTGTTATGAGAGAGTTAGGTCGGGCCTTAGGGCAGCCTTGTAGGTTGGCTAAGGCTGGACGTCGGTTGCGCCAAGGCAAGTCGCGTGTAGTCGTGGCCGTGGGGTTGCGTCCGGGGAAGAGCCTGAGTTGAGTGGTGTGCACTTAGGACAATTGGTAGGTATGTACAAAGACTATATGGGCAGCTTTTAGGGTCCTTAAGGGGCTGGTCATGTCTGGTTGGTTTGGTAAAAGAATAGAGTCGTTAAGGAAAGGGAAATCTGCACGTACGGGGACCAGATGGGGCAGAGGCGAGGCTAGACCAAAAGATTCACGTGTGGATGGTGCATGCCACTGTCCAGAACCTTAGGTCAAATTTTAGGGGTCCTAAATCAAGTAAGGATGGGTCCTAAAGTCAAGCCGAGGGCTGGGAGTTAATGATGATTAAGTTAGGAGTCACATGGGCACGTTTAGGAGTCGAGGAGGGGCAGCAAGTAGCACTGAAATTTTTGAGGTCATGGCAGCAGCCCGAAGGCATCGGAACAGTATGTTTATGGCTTGTAAACATTTTTAAGATGTTTAAAATTATGTTTTATAGGCTTGGGTTGATTGTGACGAGTTTTGGGCTTGTTCGGTGACTCGTTGAGACCGTCTGGTGTCCGAGTAGACCGTCGAGAAGCCTAGAATGGTTCCAATTGACCTTGGCCAAAATTTTCTATATTTTCAAATGCATCGCAGGCATGTTTACGGGCAGCAAGATTTTTAGAATGAAATGATGAGTTTTATGATGATTCATAGCATGATATTTGATGTTTGATGTTTTAAATGAAAAGAAGAAAAAATTGTTGAGGAATGTGAGTTGTTGTGACCAAGACGTAGAGGAATATGGTGACTACGGCGCATTAGGTCCGTAGAGCCATATTATAGGGGGATAGTGACTACGGCGCATGAGGTCCGTAGAGCTATTCCAGCCTAGTACTATGGTTTATAGCTTGATCAAGCGAACAGAGGTGTCGCATCAATGAGCAAACTTCACCTTAAAATGTTATTATTGAGGATTCATATTATTTACATGCCATGACGTATAGTTTGAGGATTTGAGGGTGAAGTTTATTTAAAGTTTTTTTTTTTTGATGATGATGTTTAAAGTTTATAGTTTAAAAATTGAAGTTCACAGTTTAAAGTCCTTTCAAAGTTCTGATGTTGAAGTTTAAAAATGTATTTTTAGTATCGTTATTTTAATGCATGTGGATGTATATTTAATACTTGTTATCCAGGTTTGAGCTTGCTGAGCCTCTAGGCTCACTAGATCTGATTGTGTGCAGGTGAGAGTGATGTTGAGATTTGAGGCAACGACGCTTGAGGAGCCCGGGACCTAGGCAGCACACACCCGAGACCTATAGCTTCCGCAAAGGACTTTTACGAGTATTGTATCGGATTTTTTTTTGGAATGTTTTATTGTTTTTTAAATAAATTCTTTGCGATGTTAAATTTTGAAAATCGTTGTTGAGTTCATTATTATTATATCGCAATGTGACATTATGTTTTGAGTTTGCAAAAAAAAAAAAGTTCTAGTAGTTTGGGTCGTTTCATGATCTGGTCTATACTAAACTGGGTTAATTAGCTTAATTTATTCACCAATCTTTCAGGTCTCACAGTTTACCTAGTAGCACATGCGATGCCACTATTTGATATCCAAGATGTATGCATGGCTATTGAATCTCTAAGGACTCTCGATTTACCAATGGTCGTTGATTCTGTCGGGATATTTGAGATGAAAGGACCATACTGTACGCTAACCATGACCAACTGATTCTTGCAAGAACTATCAGTGATACCTAGGGGATCATGGGATGATGATGATAGATGATTTACCATGGTCCGATGGCATGTCCGAAATGTGTTTTCAGAGTCAGAAGGAGATGTGAGCCCACGGCTAGCTGTATCCCTGAACCATTGAGGGTCACACAAGTACTGGTTTACCAATTCCCGTACGGATATGGAACTCAAAGTGTTGAGTATAGTAGGAGAAATGTTGGGAGTATGACTTCCTAAATTAGCTAAGGGAGTAGGATTTTCATATTTAGCTAATGGTCAGAGGTTCAAGCCCCGAGGGAAACCGTTTAAGAAGCGTTCTAACTCGAGTTCTTCTGGTTCAATGAGTTCTGGTGGCAGTGGCTCCGGAGGAGGAGTGACTTGTGGACAGTGCGGAGGTCATCATATGACTTCGCAGTGTCGTGGAGTTCAGGGCCTTTGCCATAACTGTGGCAGCCTGAACATTTTTCTCGAGTGTGTCCGGCTGGAGGACAGTCTTGAGTCAGTCGCAGCAAGGTTCAGCTGGTGGTTCTTCGCAGAGACCGCAACCTTTTGCTCAAACCCAGCGATCAGGTTTCCAACCCCGTGAACCGTCTAGGTTTGGTGGACCTTCGAGACCTCAGTTTCCGGGACCGCAGCAGGCTCAGGTGAACGCCTTGACGAGTGAGCAAGCTGCTGATATGCCTGAGAGGATTATTACAGGTACTTGTGCTATCTTTGATTTTCCTGCAAGATTTTGTTTGATACTGGAGCATCACACTCCTTTATTTCTGAGTTGTTTGTGTATGAGTGTGGGTTGAGTTCTTCCCCACTGTGTGATGTTGTCTCTGTATATACCCCTGCTGGCGTGAGTTTGTTGTCCCGTGAGGTGGTGTTGGATTGTGTTCTTAGGTTTGATGAGCATGTTTTGGTGAACAATCTAATTGTTTAGGGAATTAGAGATTTTGACTGTATTTTGGGTATGGATGTGTTGTCCAGTTATAGAGCGACAGTGGATTGTTTTTATGGTGTAGTGAGATTTAGGCCTGAATTTGGAGAGAAATGGGATTTCTATGGTGCTGATTTCCGACCTAATATTCCTTTTGTGTCTGCCATGGAGATGTTTAGTTTGTTGTCTCTGGAGAATTCAGGGTTTATGATCTATGCTTTGGATGTTTCCCGAGTATCGCGAGTAGAGTTGAGCGATGTTCGGATTGCTCGAGAGTTTCGTGACGTGTTTTCGGATGAGATTCCTAGATTCCCTCCGAGACGAGAGATTGATTTCAGTATCGAGTTGGTGCCAGGGACAGCCCGATTTCTAGAGCTCCATACCGGTTGGCGCCAGCTGAGTTGAAGGAACTCAAGGAGCAGTTGCATGATCTATTAGAGAATGGCTTCATTAGAACGAGTATGTCACCATGGGGAGCTCCAATTCTTTTTGTGAAGAAGAATGGTGGATCTATGAGGATGTATGTGGATTTTCGGCAGTTGAACAAAGCGACGATTAAGAAAAAGTATCCGTTGCCGAGGATTGATGACTTGTTTGATCAGTTGCAGGGATCTGCTGTATACTCTAAGATTGATCTCTGGTCTGGTTATCATAGTTGCGGATCAGGGACGCTGATGTTGCGAAGATGGCTTTTAGGATGAGATATGGGCATTATGAGTTTTTTGTGATGCCATTTGGATTGACAAATGCTCCTGCTGTCTTCATGGATTTGATGAATCGCGTCTTCAGTGAGTATATCGATCATTTTTTGATTGTCTTCATAGATGACATCCTGGTGTATTCGAGGAACTTCAGAGAGCATAAAGAGCACTTGAGATTGGTTTTGCAGAGACTGAGAGACTCACAGCTGTATGCGAAATTCAGCAAGTGTGATTTCTGGCTGGATAGAGTTGTCTTTCTGGGTTATGTCATTTCAGCACAAAGAATTTCCGTGGATCCGAGTAAGGTCAAAGCAGTTATTAACTGGGAGCGACCTAGGAGTGTGACTGAGATCCGTAGTTTCTTGGGTTTGGCTGGCTATTATAGGAGTTTTATTTAGAAGTTCTCTTCGATAGCTAGGCCGATGACTCAGTTGACCCAGAAAGATAGAAAGTTCGTTTGGACTGATGAGTGTGAGTCGAGTTTCCAGTTGCTTAAGGAGAAGTTGACTACTGCTCCTGTGTTAGCTTTGCCTTCGGGTTCTAGAAGGAGTGTGACTGAGATCCGTAGTTTCTTGGGTTTGGCTGGCTATTATAGGAGTTTTATTGAGAAGTTCTCTTCGATAGCTAGGCCGATGACTCAGTTGACCCAGAAAGATACAAAGTTCGTTTGGACTGATGAGTGTGAGTCGAGTTTCCAGTTGCTTAAGGAGAAGTTGACTACTGCTCCTGTGTTAGCTTTGCCTTCGGGTTCTGGAGGTTTTGTAGTTTGCTCTGATGCATCTCTGAGTGGTTTGGGTTGCGTGCTGATGCAGAACGGGTTTGTGATAGCCTATGCATCTCGACAGTTGAAACCCCATGAGACGAGATACCCCGTTCATGATTTAGAGTTGGCTGCGATAGTGTTTGCCTTGAAGATTTGGCGTCACTATTTGTATGGTTAAAAATTTGTGGTGTATACCGACCACAAGAGTTTGAAGTATATTTTCACACAGTCAGATTTGAATATAAGGCAACGCCACTGGATGGAGTTGCTGAAGGATTTTGAGTGTGAGATTCAGTATCAGCCTGGGCGGATGAATTTGGTGGCCGATGCTTTGAGTAGGAAAGCCCAACCGGCAATATTGACGTCGATGAGTATATCCAAAGTTCATGAGGATTTGGGACTTCTCGGTGGCCTTTTCAGCCGAGCGACCAGTGTTTCATGGTTTCTTCTTTTCAGGTTGAGCCACAGATTGTAGCAGACATTAGAGAAGAGTAGAGGACTGATCCATATATGCATGAGTTGAAGATTAAGGCTCAGAATGGTCAGTCGGAGGATTTTTCTGTTGCTTCTGATGGATGCTTCAGATATCGAGGTAGATTAGTGGTTCCAAATTTGATTGATTTGAATGAAGATCATTGTAGTCGATACAGTGTGCATCCGGTAGAGAGGAAGATGTATCATGCTTTGAAGTCTCACTATTGGTGGGAAGGCATGAGGAGTGATATTTCTGGATTTGTAACTCGTTGTTTGAATTGCCAACAGGTCAAGGCTGAGAGGATGAGACCTGGTGGATTGCTACAGAGTTTAGAAGTGTCTCAGTGGATCTGGGAGCACATCGCCATGGATTTCGTGACTCATTTGCCTCGATCGAGTAGGGGATGTGATGCTTTTTGGGTTATTGTTGATAGACTTTCGAAGTCAGCTCACTTCATTCCCTATGATGTGAGGTATTCGATGAAGAAAATGGCGCGACTGTACATTGACCATGTAGTAAGATTGCATGGAGTTCCGGTTTCGATAGTGCCTGATAGAGATCCAAGGTTTATTTCCCGATTCTGGAAGAGCTTGCAGGCAGCGATGGTTTCGAGATTGGCTATGAGTACAGCCTACCACCCACAGACCGATGGTCAATCTGAGAGGACCATCAGATTTTAGAGGATATGCTGCGAGCAGTTGTTTTGGATTTCAATGGTGTCTGGCAGGATTCTTTTTCCTTAGTTGAGTTTTCTTATAACAACAGCTACCAAGTGACTATTGGGATGGCCCCTTTTGAAGCGTTGTATGGTCGTAGGTGTAGATCACCTATCTGCTGGGAAGAGATTGGCGAAAAGCAGTTGTCTACTCCTGAGTTTGTGCAGCACATGAAAGATCAGATTGAGTTAATTCGGAGTAGGATGAGAGCTGCTCAAGATCAACATGCTAGCTATGCTAATAAGAGACACCGACCTCTGGAATTCGAAGTTGGTGATCGAGTGTTTCTCAAAGTTTCTCCTTTCAAGAGTGTGATGAGATTTCGATTAAGGGTAAACTGGCTCCTAGATTCGTTGGTCCCTTCGAGATTTTTTGAGAGGATTGGACAGTTGGATTATAGATTGAGGCTGCCTGAGGAGTTAGCAGCGATGCATGATGTGTTTCATGTGTAAATGTTGAGAAAATATGAGCCAGATCCGTCCCATGTGTTGCGGACTGATGAAGTAGAGCTGGATTCTACCTTGAGCTACATTGAATATCCAGTTCAGATTATGGATAGGAAGGAAAAGCAGCTCAGGAATAAGGTTATTCCGTTGGTGATGGTCCAATGGAGCAAGCATGGTCGTGAGGAAGCTACATGGTAAGTTGAAGATAAGATGAGACAAGAGTGTCCTCATCCATTTGAGCTTTGACAGTGGAGTTGTGTTGGTAAGTTCTAGTGCTTTGTTGGTTTTCTGCCCTGTGTTTGCCTTTGATTTCGAGGACGAAATCTCTTTAGATGGGGGAGAATGTGAGGACTAGAATTGGCTAAGTATGATTTATTAGCTAATCATATTTGGTTTAGAATTAGCTAATTGAGTTTCTGAGTATCGGGTTTTCAGATTTTAGGACTTGGTGATTTTTAGAATTTCAGATTTGAGCGGAATATGGATGTTCAGATGAACACTGTCGTTCAGGTGCTAAGCAGATATGGTGTTGCTAGAGAGAATGTGACATCGTATTGTCTATTCAGACTTGGTGCTAGTGAGTGAGATCTGTATAGCGGGCGTGAGCTTCTACTTGAGGAAGTCAGCGATGGTCAGTGGTCCAGAGTTGTTCAGATGTCAACGTTGGTCAATGGTGCTGTGTAGACCGGTGCAGTTTGGTGAGTACAGATGTGACCAAGATCTGAGGAGCGTTAGCGAGATTTGTTGTAAGAGCGGACTCCGATGCTACGTCGTTTTGATAAGTAAGAGCGACGTCGTTTTGGTATCAAAAACGCGTGTTTGTTTGGAGATCAGATCTGAGTTAGCGTTGGCAGATGTGAGCGATAGCTGAGGCCAGATTTTAGAGACTTATGCCTTGGCAATGAGATCTGAACTTGTCGATGAATTGACTTCTGCTGTAGTTTTGACTGGGGATTTAAATGTAAGTGCCGATCAACACTTAGAGTATTTTCGAACCTTTTATTCCTTATCTTCATCCCCTATAACCTTCGATAGTTACTGTTCACCCAAACCTTATTTCCGTCGATTGCCGTCGTTCTTGTTAGAGTAGATGCCCAACTAGCCAACTTGTGGCGTGTGGGTTCATAGACTCTTGTATGAAACGATATTTATATATGATATTCGCATTTATTTATATGGCATTCTTTACTTTCATTGTGTTGTATAATGATTAACAATTGCGTTGAGTAAAGACCTAGAATGCACTATAGTGTATGTTAGATGTGATAGTGGGTATGACGGCTATCATGAAACACATCTAATAGTCACTGTGTATTCTGAACAAGTTCCTAGTCGATTGGACCGTCAAAATGAGGATAAGGCCGCCCGAGATTGAGACTAGTATCTACGATGCGAAGTACCATGTTTCATTGGTAGGGAACATTGTGATGTTCTGAGCATGCAGATAGGTAGTGACCTGGTGATCTATCGAACTACCCTCGTTCGGACTTTCCAAGTGGTTACCATTTGTCGAGTGGATAAGTCCGAGGTCTTGGTTGTACTGATTAGTCCTCATGACTCGAAACGTCATTGAGACTCTATATGATAGGCGTCTCACTTTGACTCGTTTTCCGACTCACTTGGGGTCATTAGGCGACGGGATTGGGTGAGATCCCAATGCATGTAGGAGTCGATGCATCGTTGTCGAGGATTCACCGCTCGCAGACATGCGTGGATATCCTATGCTATCTGAGGGGATAATAGTGTATAAATCTCTGGCCAGAGTACTAGAAGTTTTTTAGGTAAATGGGTTTACCTAGTTACACTCGCGATGTCACTATTTGATCTCCACGATGTATGCATAGCTATCGGATCTATAGCGACTCTCGATTTACCAATGGTCGTTGTTCTGATCGGGATATATGGATTGAAAGGACCGTACTGTACGCTAACCACGACCAACTGGTTCCTGCAGGCACTATCAGTGATACCTAGGGGATCATGGGGCGATGTTGCTAGACGCTCTTACCATGATCCGATGGGCAAGTCCGAAATTGTGATTTCGGAGCCACAATGGTTGTGGGCCCACGGCTAGCTGTATCCCTGAACCATTGAGGGTCACACAAGTACTGGATACGAGATTCCCGCACGGATATTGAGCTCAATGTGTTGAGCATAGGAGGAGGATTTTGGAAGTGCGACTTCCTAAAAAGTCAACAGAGGTCAAATCGTGATTTGCCGATGTTGAGGGGCAAAACAGTCATTTTGCACTGGGGTTTCAGATGATCTGAAAAATTGTTTTTCACATCATAACATTCAGTTTTGGAAACTGAGTCGATCGGTCCGATCTGATCGGCGATCGGAGTTACGATGAAGTCGCAGCGATTTATATCGTCATTTGGACTCGGGCCCGTTGGACCGGCCCAAGTCCAAATTTAAGTCTATATATGTCTAGACTTAAGAGACTTAATCAAGTGACAATCATTAATCACAAAACCCTAGACCTAACCCTAATCACCGCCGCCTCCCTCTCTTCTCCAAGCCGCCGCCGCCCTTGCGCCGCCGCCGCCGCCGCCGCAACTTCGCCGGAAATTTGTTCCGGCCAGTTCGACGTGGAGAATCCGATCGTG
>KQ996634.1:2018-13631 GCA_001598015.1 Dorcoceras hygrometricum | reverse complement strand
TGAATCCTCACAGTATGAGCCAGATCCGTCCCATGTGTTGAGGACTGATGAAGTTGAGCTAGATTCTGCCTTGAGCTATGTGGAATATCCAGTGCAGATTCTGGTAGGAAGGAGAAGGAGTTGAGGAATAAGAAAATTCCGTTGTTGATGGTCCAATGGAGTAAACATGACCGAGAAGAAGCTACTTGAGAAGTGGAAGAGAAGATGAGACATGAGTGGCCTCATCTATTCAAGCTTTTACAGTGGAGTCGTGTTGGTTAATTTTAGTATTTTGTGTTTGCCTTTGATTTCGATGACGAAATCTCTTAAGGTGGGGAGAATGTGAGGTCTGAGATTCGGTAACTAGCGATTAACCAGATTTGGTTAAGGATTAGTCACGGGAATCGTGATTTTTGAATTTCAGATTTGAGAAGTTTGGTCGAATCTGGTTGGTGATTTTCAGACTTGACCTAGAGATGATCAGGTTTGGGTCGCTGGTTTCTATCAGGTGAAATCTGCGTCGAATTTGGAGTTGATTTGTTGAGTTTTGCTATCGGGATCTGATTCCAGTGAGTATTCAAATGTGAGTACTCAGCTGTGCACTAGCGGGTAATATCTGTGTAGCGAGCGAATGCAGATGTGAGAGTTGGTGAGAAGATGCCACGTTTTAGTCAATGTTACTGGGTTGACCGATGCTGTTAGCGTTATTCAGATCCGAGTGAGCGTGAACAGATGTGAGCGCTGGGATCTGCTTCAGCTGTGAGCCAGTGCGATGTCATTTTGATTAGTTGTGCGCGTAGCGTTGAGAACTCAGATTCGAGTGAGAGCTGAATTCACTTACCCAGAGTGAGCTTCTGGGTAAGTGATTTCTTACCGTTTCTAGCTTAGTTCTAGTTATTAGAGCCTGCGTTGAGTGGTAGAACCAGATTTGAGTTATGACCATAGGCAGTAAGTTGTAGGAGTTTGGATTTGAGCTAAGTTATGAGATGCCTTGACAGATTTGAGCTCCCAGGCAGTTATTGCTGTGGTTGCTGAGACCAGCGAGGAAAAAGATTTGAGAAGATTGAGGTTTCCGTGCTCTGGTGAGATCTGTTGAGGTAGAATCTGAAATTTGAGGTACGAATTGAGCTTTTGTTAACAGCTTTGGGCATAAGCGTGTTAGTATTTTGAGGCATGATTTGTGTTCTGTGAATTCTGTGCTTTACGTGAACAGATTTGACTCATTGGTTGATTTTTATGTTCTGTTTACTTGAATTATGCATGCTGAAATCAGATTTGAATTTCTTGGCATTCATGCATATATCTTGAGCCTGATTGATTGATTGATTACCGTTTGAGAGCCACATTGTGACTGGCCGGCAGGTGTGTCGCGCCTGAAAAGCACAATGTATCATCGAAGTGGTGACCGACTGAGTCTTCGTGTCTGAATACCACCGAGCTGTGATGGGTAATTGAGTAGACAGCCCTGAATATCACGGACTGATGATTTCCAGCGGCTGATTGGCTGTGCGTGATATAGAGGCTCACCTGATTTGCAAGCTGACTCGTTGGCCTAGATGACCGATTCCTTGACAGCCCTCATGCATTTCATGACTTAGAGTACTGCATATTTATGATTTGCTGTTTACTTAGTGCTCTTCGTACTGAGGTTTGACCTCGTATTTCTTTTACTGCTTTTGTGTCCTTGGGTCTGTGTTGCCCATTGCAGGTTCATCAGGTAACCAGGCTGGACAGAGTGGCGTGCTAGCTGGTCGATCCCCATTTTGATAGTGTCCCAGTGTATTTATTTATGTATTGAACCAGGGTATGCCCTGTGTTTTTATGTATGTTTGGGGATCGGTTTTTGAGTTGCGTGGTTGTTGGATTTTGATTTAGATCCTATTTTGAGTATGAATATTTTGAATGATGATTTTATTGTTTAGGACCAATCATTTAAAAAAATAAATGAAATTTTTTAAGCCCTATTCTTATGCTTCCGCGATATGTGCTTAATTGTGCTGTTAATCTGTGTTGATGAGCACGGGGCCTGACATAGTTCATCAGCTCTGAGCTCAGCTGCTCTTTATTCGGTTCTGTAGTCCGAGATGATTTCAGTGTTCTTCTTCAATTGAACTCCAATGAACTCCCAATAGCTTCCAAACATCAAAAGAGTTTTAAAATAGCAAATCATATAAGAAAGCAATCTGTTTCAGATCAAAGAAAAGCAGTTCACATAAAGTTAAAGAAAAGTTTCAGCAGAGAAAATGTTTACTTATATATGGCAAGGTGACGAAGGAGGAATGATAGAAGTTTCCCTGTCATATATCATAATAGTTTTAAAGGAAGTAATTTTAAAGATAAAGTGATTTATGGCAAATATAACAGATGGTCTTCATAGGAAGGATGATGACGCTGGCTAACAAACCAGTGTGCCCCTTCACATAGGAAGGGTGAGGATGTTGGTTGACGAATTTTGTGCCCCATCACATAGTGAAGACGGGGTTTATTCCCCAGCTCCTGATTTCAGATGATAGCTTGATCAAGAGACCTTGACCTAAGGAGAGCTTATGTGGCATAATTCAATAGAAATAAGAACAGAGCACAGGGTGGTTCATAACCACAGCTAAAAGAAATTTTTATGTTACTTCCTTTTAAAGATCAGTAAATGTTTTCAGTATCTTTCAAACATGTGCTTTTATATGCTTTCGAAGTTCTCAGTTCCCAGTTTCACAGTTTCTCAGTTTACCAATTTACAGTATTCAGTATTCAACTTTCGAGTTGTTCAGCTTTCAAGCTCTATCAGTTTACGAGCTTTCAGTTACAGTAAAAGCTATTGTCATGCATTTATTGCCTGCCTTTGTTATTCCAGATTTGCTTGTTGAGCCTCTAGGCTCACTAGTTTTCCTAAATACAGTTAGAGGTTGTTGGTTGGTGCGAGCTGGATCAGATCGGGGGTGTTTACGTGGAACCCGTGTTTCCGTGCTAGCCATATTTCTTAGTTTTTGTTCAGTTCAGTTTAAGTTAATTCAATTCACACCGAATTTGTATCAGTTATGTTATATACAATTCTCTGTAAACTGAATGAATTTTTTTTGAAACGTTTAATCCATTTTCCTCATATTCTATAGGCCTGAGCTGTTTCCTTCCAGTTGTGATCTGAATTTTATATATATTTGCAATTTAGCCTAGAAGTATTTGGTTAATTATCTTTGGACCAAGTACAAATTTTGAGTATCATTCAATTCGAACCTTCAATTTTTATAATTTCAATTGAAAAAGTGGGTCGCTACACTCTCCCCCTTAACAAGAATTTCGTCCTCGAAATTTGGTAACTTATCGAAAAGTTCTGGGTAGCGCTCCTTGATGTCATCCTCACCTCCCACGTAGCTTCCTCCTCAGAATGATTCATCCACTGGACCTCGACCATGGGAATGGTTCGATTGCATAGCTTCCTATCCTCTCTTCCTAAGATTTGAGTAGCTCACTCTTCAAAATTTAACTACGGAGATAGTTGTAGCGGCTCGACACTTAGCACATGCGAGGGGTTCGACACATATTTCCTAAGAATGGAGATGTGGAATACGTTGTGTACGGCTGCTAGGCTCAGCGGTAGGGCTATGCGGTAAGCTAACGTCCCCACTCTGTCAAAGATCTCGAAGGGTCCAATGAATATGGGTGATAGCTTCCCTTTCTTTCCAAACCTCATCACAACCTTCATAAGAGCAACCTTCACAAAAACGTGATTCCCGACTGCGAATTCTAACTCCGTCCTCCTCAGATCAGCATAACTCTTTTGTCGACTCTGGGCAGTCCTCATCCTATCCCCGATCCTCGTCACTGTGTCTGTCATCTGCTGAACAATCTTTGGTCCCAAATATGATCTCTCAACAACCTCCTCCCAATGAATAGGTGACCTACATTTCCTCCCATATAATGCCTCATAGGGTGCCATGCCTATGGATGCCTAAAAGTTGTTGTTAGACGCGAATTCTACAAGAGGCAGCTTGGCTTCCCAACTCCCTTGAAAGTCGGTAGTGCAAGCTCGCAACAAATCCTCTAGTATTTGGTTCACCCTCTCAATCTGCCCATCTGTATAGGGGTGAAAAGCGGTGCTAAATTGTAGCTTCATCCCTACTGACGCATGAAGACTCCTCCAAAAAGCTGATGTAAAGCAATTGTCCCTGTCAGAAATGATCGAAATTGATATCCCATGTAGCCTGAAAATCTCCCGAATGTACAACTCTGCATATTGCATCATAGTGAAAGTGGTTTCACCGGCAGAAAATGTGCCGACTTGGTGTGTCGGTCCACACTCACCATATATAAATTCGAGTCTTTAATTGTCATCGGCAGTCCCACAATGAAATCCATCAAAATGTTCTCCCATTTCCACTCCGGAATAGGGAGAGGTCTCGGTAGTCTAGCGGGTCTCTGATGCTCTATTTTGACCAGCTGGAAAGTCAAGCACTCAGACACAAAAAGGCTGATACCGTGCTTCATACCCGGCCACCAATACAAAGGTTGTAGGTCCCTGTACATATTCGTGCTCCCTAGGTGAACCAAATAAGGTGATGCATGAGAACTGTCATAATAGACTATCTCACTGTGTCACCTGAAGGAACCCAAAATCGTCCCCTAAAAATTCACAATCCCATCACCCACGGTGTAGAGTCCACTGGCCTTCTCCTCATCTCTCAACCTCCACTTCTGTAACTGCTCATCACTAGCCTGGCTATGCATATGCGATCTAATAGGGTGTACTGTACGGTAGTCAGTCTAGGCGCTCTCCCATCAGTAAAAACCTCTTGCCCAAAACTCTTGATCTCTCACTGTAACGGCTCGGTGCCTGTCAAATGAGCTACAACTGATGTGTTACTACTCAATGAGTCAGCCACAACGTTAGATTTCTCTGGATGGTAGATAATCTCATAGTCGTAATCTTTCATCAACTCTAGCCACCTCCTATGTCTCATGTTCAACTCCTTCTGTGTGAAGAAGTACTTCAGGCTCTTGTGTTCGGTGTAGATCTTGCACTTCTCTCCTTACAGATAATGCCTCCAAATCTTGAGCGCAAAGACAACTGCTGCTAGCTTAAGAACATGCGTCGGGTAATTCTTCTCATGCACTTTCAGTTATCTAGAGGCATAAGCAATAACCCGATCATTTTGCATCAATACAATTGTCTGGTTGTACGAAACTCCTCTCTAGATGGTATTGTCACTAAAAATTTCTCCGTCAAACTCTTCTGAGAAATACCATCCATCGCACGATCTCTTAATACAACTACCCTGCCTGTGATCAGTGTGATGTTTGGGTCAGCCTCCTCTGCCTGCATCACATATACTCTCCCTGTAGAGGCTGCCTCAACTTTGGGCACTGGAAGGATAGGTGGCCCGGTTGCTTTCACGTGAAACAAACTCCAGCCCCCATTAAGCACTTCCCAGCATGTTGTCGTCTGCAAGACTGGAAGGTGGGTTTCTTCACTTGGAGCCCGGGATTCGGAGACTGCTGACTCAGTGGTCTCCCAGATGTAGCGGGCCTTGCTGCTGGCCTCGATTTCCCTTGGCCTTGCTGTCTCGGTGGTCCAGAAAATGGCCTCTTGGCCTGCGACTACTGTGATGGCTGAGGCTGGAATGGTCTCTTCCTTTGCGCCTCTATCCGTATATCCTTCTACGTATGCTCCGACCTAAAGGCCCTCTGCAAGGCTGCAACATAGTCAGTAGGATCCGCTATCCATACGTATCTGCGGATGGTTAGGCTCAAACCAAAATGCAGTAACTTCTCCTCGGGGTTAATAAAAATTAGGGGTGAGAAATGGCAGCCCTTGAAAAACTTCTTATCGTACTCAGCGATCGACATATCTTCCTGTCAGAGATTCCTGAACTCACGCTTCAACCTGGACTGTACATCGAGGGTGAAATACTTGTCATATAATAGCTTCTTGAAACAATCTGAATCCAACGTATTCAGATCGACCGTCTTCTCTGCTCCTTCCCACCAGAGGGCAATGTACTCCTTCAGCTGAAATACGGCATAAATAACCTTGGAAAAACCCTCTAGCCTCATTTAACAAAAGATGTTCTCCAAGGATCTGACCTATTCCTCAGCGACGAATGGATCAGTTGAGCCCGTGAACTCAGGAGGCCCCATCTTCGGGAACTTATCATTGGCCATCTCCGTCCTCCCAACCTGCGAGGTGCCGGCATTCAGCCTCAGAATCTGCACAAGTCTCGCCAAGACCTGCTCGATGGAACTCAGGGGTGGTTTCGGTGGTGGAGTAATCTGACGTCTGGGAGGAATCTGGGGGTGCGTTAAAAGTGTCACTACTTAATCTCAACATGCCTAAAAAAAAATTATACAAAATATCCTGCCTCAAAATATAAACACATCAATATTTCAAAATAATAGACTAAAATAATAATAAAGGAACTAGTATCTAAAGCAGTTAAATACTAAGACTTAAAGACTTTGAGTTGATACTCCTTGAGTTTCCTGCAGTCAGCTGTAGGCACAATCCAAACCAAGACCTTGCTCTGATACCAACTTGAAACACCCTCGAATTATTTACTTTTTCGAGTAATATAAATGTGGAAGATATTTTTTGTAAATAAATGCAGAAACTTAAATAAAACTCAATGACTAAACTACATAGGAATTTAGAACAAGGTTGTAGCAACCGAAGAAAAACAATTCATCATAAATCAAATAAATTGTGCTACAAAACCTCAACTTTAAAAATATTTCTTCTCCAGAACAGCTTCTTGTAACACACAAATAAATAAAGATTTTTCTCTAGACATCAGTGGAAAATCCCGAGGTCGTTGGGAATGTGCCAAGCTGAACTGCCATCTGCTCAAAGGTCCTGCCCCTCGGCCTCGGTCCCTGCATCATCTGTACCAATCAACGTAGTGAGCCTAAGGGCTCAAGAAGTACAAAATAAAGGATATCAAGTACTAAATAATACAAGCACATGCACTAGCATCATTATACTCAAATAATTTTTTTCTCAAACTTTAAATGCATAAGAAAAACATCATCTCAAATCATTTTCCTTAAAATTCATGCATAGTCAATAAACTCGTAAATATAAAGATTTTCTAGTGAACTCCGTTTCTCGACTGTGGTCCCTCAACCTCAAGTCGCCTGAGCAAGCTATATAAATACCATGGTACTAGGTTGGAAAGGCACATCAGTATTTTTCTGGAGGCCAGTTCTGTCAAGTGTAAAGGCATTCTAGTATTTTTCTGAAGCCCAATACGTGTCAAGTTGTATCACCAAATGGAACGTCTCTCGGCCACCATATCAGTCATGTTGATATGGCCAAACGGAACGTATCCTATCAACCATATTCGTCAAAATAGAAATACCACAGCCAAGTCCCATCATTCAAAACATTTTCGACATTTGCTCAACATTCTGCCTCAATAACACCTCATACCTTAAACGTAATACGTTTTTTTTCCTCAAAATTTTCGTAAACTTAACACTGCATAAAACTTCTTAAAGACTGCTCAAAATCATAAAATAACTCAAAATCATCATTTTAAATTTTCATGACGGTGGGCTGCCCCTAGAATTCAAGAATCCAAACAACACTTACTGGAGTCGAACACTGTCTATGGGTCTCTAACCCAGTTGACCACCGTTCTTAGTTCCCAGATCAGCTCGATTGATCATCTAAGATCACCGTGTTCAGCTTAAAATGTCTAGTACAGCACGCACTACCAGGTACAACTTACATCTCAACAGCTTAGCTTAGGGGCTTAGATCACGCACTCTCCTCTCAGGTCATAGTACTCACGTCAGCACGTCTACCCAGATCATCTCGGGGCTTTGGACTAGATCGTGCACTAAACAACACAGAGCACTTGACTCAGTTTAGAGTACGCAGATCAGATCGCAATCCTTCGCTCATCTTAGGATTCTCCACTCAGCTTACGGTGGTGAACTCAGCTTATGACGGTCAACTCAGCTTACGATGGTCCTTTCAGCTTACGGTTCCCACTTCAGCTTATGGAATACAGCTTGCACCACTTAAGATTACTGGACATAGCTTACGACTTAAACAGGGGAAAACAAGTTACGACTTAAACAGGGGAAAGCTGCTTACGAAATAAAGAGTGGAAAACAACTTACGACTTAAACAGGGGAAAAAATCTTACGACTTAAACATGGAGAAAATAGATTATGCCTTAGGCTTATGACTTAAGCAGGGATTGAAACATGGCTGGGACAAAACCCGGGCCAAGCCCGATCGCTGTCCCTTCTTCCTTGACATCAACAGCCCTTGGTCCCTGCTCTAATCTTAAACATCGCCCAGCTTACCTCAACCCTCACTCAAGCCATCGATCATTTTCCACAAATCAAACCCTAGGCTGCCTCGTCATGATAACATAAGAAAAATACACCACGTTGATCATAAATTGGAAGCCTCAAATCGTCAAAATCAAAAGCTTAAAAAACAAACCCACACAATAATATGAATAAAAGGTGCATTCAAGAGAGATTTTGTACTTGCTTTGTATTGAGAAACTTACAACCGAGTGTCATGAGGCTGGAAGGTAAGAGGAATGCTGGGAACACCGCTGTTTTTGCTTCTGAAAAGCTCTAAGCTGGTGGGGGGGGGGAGAAGGAGGCGGTGGCTATAGGGTGAGAGGCTAGGGTTTAATTTATTTTTTTTTGAAAATTGTGTTCTAAAGTTGTTAGAAGATGGTATAGAAAGTTGCTATTCAAATGATACAAGTGCTACTAAAAATCCTTGCTCATCGAAAATTTGGATAAAATATGAGGATAAAACTTGTTTAAGTAAAATGGACTTTTAAAATTTACTACTATAACATTTTCCAAAGCATAGGGAATGACCTCAAAAATTTTATTTATAAAAATCCTTTTTACCTCGGTGTTTCCTATCGTCTCCATTCCGTCCTCGTAGCTCCTATAATAAAATTCTTAAAAGATACTTGTCATAAAATAATTTAAATAGTTAATACGGCATAATCAAAGAGTAAAATCAATATAGTTATTAAATAGATGAAAATAATACTAAGGTATGTGACTTTAATAGGAAAAATTTCTAGGCGTTACAATCTTGAGAGACCGTACATGCCACGGGCAGGAAGTTGAAAAGCAGTTACAGAAGTGGAGACAAAGGGATGAGTGTAAGGATCAGAGGCTGTATACCATGGAGATGGCATAGTGAGGTACAGAGGTCATTTTTTTGGGTTCATAGTACAGAGGTCATTTTGGGTTCATAGTACAGATTCATTGAGGACTGACATTATTGAGGAGCATATTTCTCCATAGTCTATCAACCCAGGGAGTACAAAAATGTATAAGAATTTACATTGTTAGGAATAAAATTTAAGTTTTGGTGATAAGAAATACAAGAAATTGAACAGATTATAGCAGTACGATGAAGAGCTGAACAGAACAGCTTAGAACGTAATAGAGCATCTCAGAGCATATTGATTAGCTAAGATCGGGCAGATCAGATGATAACGATGTATATCATCTCATAGTATGTCTAATAGTTTACGGCAACGTAATTCAGTTTAGAGAAAGCAGAACAGTCTCGTCCACGCGTCCGTAACTCAAACAGGCTGAAAAACAAGTCACGCATACCATGCAACATAAGATCATAAATAAATCATAAAATATGGCATGTAATCATCTAAAATTATTTTCCCCTAGTCATGCACTCATTTCTACGTAGTTAGTAATTTCTAGGAGTTACACGTTTATTCCAAAACCATGCTTTAGAAGAGTTTGCAACCAAATAGGTAGGTTCAGTCACCAGCTGTTCTTACCAGTTCACTTTGTAGGTACTGTGTCCTATTAGGACGGTCATACCAGCTAGATTCTGGACTGTGCATGTGTGTTTGTGAAAATTAACTACATACTCATGATCACATAATTGACTAATTCTTATCAGATTATAGCACAGATTCTCAACACGTAGCACGTCATTTATGACTATGTTACTGTAACGACCAGATCTTTTAGAAGTCCATAATTAGAAAGATATGAGATTGAGGGATTACAATACTATTTTATTCGATTCTTGAATTAATCGAGTTTCAGATTTCTGCCTATACATTGTTTAGCTTTTCTTTAGTTAAAGGCTAAATACCAGATTTCATCTTTGCCCAATGTTTAGCCTTCATTTGATTATGGGTTAAAATTATAATGTTAGAATGCAATTACAATAGATGTCTAGTGATTTATGCAGGCCAATTGAATCCTTTGTTTTAACTAAAATTGCTCGGTTTCCATGTGCATCTTGTCATTAAAAATCAGAGCACGCTTATAGTGAATTTTGGCATATTGATTAAACGTGTGTCTTTCATTAGACTTTGTAAGTCATATAAATAGGACATTAAGCTGCTTCATGCATCATTACTTTTAAATCAAATCATTTTAAGCGGTGTTCTCTCTGAAGAAGTCGAGCAAAGTTCTTTCAAAGCATTTTAAAGGAAACAGGCGGTGCGTAGAAGTTTACTGGATTTCTGCTGTTGTTGTGTTAAAGATACCAGGCAAGTAAACTCTATTTCTTGCTCACTCAATAGAAATCATATATTCAATTCTGTGTTTATGATTATGTACGGTTTTAAAGAAAGGAAGATAGCTACGGCTGTTCTTCAAGAAAACCGGAAGTTCATGCTCTGTTTTTGCAAAAGTTACGTTTACTGTAATTGTGATTCAAAGATGTTTTAGAAAACATTTTAATGATGTTCGTCCATTGAATTCTTGAGTTTTCCAAGGATTTATTCTTTCCTCAAGCGATATCTGTTGACAGCTATCTACTGTTCCTTTCCTCAAGCGATATCTGTTGACAGCTATCTACTGTTCCTTTCCTCAAGCGATATCTGTTGACAGCTATCTACTGTTCCTTTCCTCAAGCGATATCTGTTGACAGCTATCTACTGTTCCTTTCCTCAAGCGATATCTGTTGACAGCTATCTACTGTTCCTTTCCTCAAGCGATATCTGTTACAGCTATCTACTGTTCCTTTCCTTATAAAGAAATCTGTTGACAGCAAATCATTATTTTCCTTGAGTGATATCTGTTGACAGTTTGTTCGTGTTTTCCTTAAAACGATACTGTTGCGATAGCTGTTGGCAGAAACTTTGCTTTCCTTAAAAATGATATCTGTTGACAGCAACCTTCATTTCCTTTAGAGTGATGTCTGTTGACAGATCTTGTTCATTTCTTCTAACAGAAATCTATTGATCATCTTCTTCAACAAATAACAAACTTTCAGAATTTGATTTCTTATTCAATTACACTTCAATTCAAAGGAATCATTTGATTTAACTGACAGATTCAAGTAGCATTTTTATTCAGTTTTCATCTTCGCAAGCATTACAAGGAAATCCTTTACAGTTCCAGAAAATCATTAAACAAGAGAAAACCAGTAAACGTATAAGGGAAAGAAAACAGATTTCACGAAAGAAAGAAAGAGCAGAACATGTGTGGCGCCCGAACCCAACGGGGCCACGAGAATTGGGAAAATTAAAATTTTTGAATAAAAGAAGGACTAAAAGATAATTCGCTATAGGCTGTATTTCCTATAACTTGGAAAGAACAAAACAAACGACAAGCTCAAGGATCAGCAGGTACTTAAATTGCACGCTAACTGCTAAAAAAGTTTAGCGG
>KQ996631.1:0-11041 GCA_001598015.1 Dorcoceras hygrometricum | reverse complement strand
CCTTTCAATCCATATATCCCGATCCGATCAACGACCATTGGTAAATCGAGAGTCGCTAGAGATCCGATAGCTATGCATACATCTTGGAGATTGAATAGTGACATCGCGAGTGTAACTAGGTAAACACATTTACCTAAAACACTTCTAGTACTCTGGCCAGAGATTTATATACTATTATCCCCTCAGATAGCATAGGATATTCACGCATGTCTGCGAGCGGTGAATCCTAGACAATGATGCATCGACTCCTACATGCATCGGGGTCTCACCCAATCCCGACGCCTTATGACCCCAAGTGAGTAGGAAAACGGGTCAAAGTGAGACGCCTATCATGTAGAGTCTCAATGACGTTTCGAGCGGACTGGACTAATCAGTACAACCAAGACCTCGGACTTATCCACTCGACAAATGGTAACCACTTGGAAAGTTCGAAGGAGGGTAGTAGATCACCAGGTCACTATCTATCTTGCATGCTCAGAACATCACAATGTTCCCTATCAATGAAACATGGTACTTCGCATCGCAGATACTAGTCTCGAACTCGGGCGGCCTTATCCTCATTTTGACGGCCCAATCGACTAGGAACATGTTCAGAATACACAGCGACTATTAGATGTGTTTCATGATAGCCGTCATACCCACTATCACATCTAACATACGCTTCAGTGCATTCTAGGTCTTTACTCAACGCAATTGTAAATCATTACACACATAATGATAGTAAAGAACGCCATATAAGTAAATGCGAATATCATATATAAAGACTGTTTGTACAAGAGTCTATAAAACCCACATGCCACAAGTTGGCTAGTTGGGCATCTACTCTAACAATCTCCCACTTGCCCTATAGCCAACTACTCATCAGACGCAGTCCCATTGTTTCGCGATGTTTTTCAAACAATGATCCAGGCAAGGTCTTCGTAAGTGGATCAACAACGTTGTCCGCAGAGGCGACTCTCTCAACTGTTATGTCACCTCTAGCCACAATATCCCGGATTATGTGGTATTTCCTCAGTATGTGTTTGGATCTTTGGTGAGACCTAGGCTCCTTTGCTTGCGCAACGGCACCCGTGTTGTCGCAGTACACCGGGACTGGACCAACTCCATTAGGAATGACGCCCAACTCTTGGACGAAATTCCTTATCCAAACGGCCTCCTTAGCAGCAGCTGATGCTGCAATGTACTCAGCCTCAGTGGTTGAATCCGGCGATGGGTGTCTTGTCTTAGTAACTACTTCCTAACGAGACATTTTTCAACCCGACATTTCCTATCTCCTTTCCAGAGAAACCCTCGACTAGTACTGTTCATCCGAACCCTTCTCCGTCAGATTGCCGTCGATTACCGCCATTGTTTGGAGCAATATTGGTGGCGCTGGGTTCGTCTTGCTTAGCTCTTTTGATTGATACTAGTTTGGAGTTTTAGATCGACTTGCGGAAGAAGAGCGAAGTAGTTGCAGGTTCGAGTAACTTCACGAATTCCAGTCAATGGTTTTTCCCATTCAGATTTGAGATTCTGGTAAGTAATTCTTCCCATTCTAGCTTCGTTAGAGCTAGTAGAGCTTTTTTGAATAGTTGTGAGTAGTCTGGAACTTTAACCGTAGGAACTAAGCAGATTTGGCATAGTGTTGAGTTGATTGGTTAGTTTTTTTGTACAGATTTGAGCTTAGGCAACTTCTGTTAAGCTTCGTCGAGAGTCAGTGAGGAAGCAGACTTGAGCAGGTCGTTGGTGCCGTGCCCTGGTGAGGTCTGATTGAGATTTTAGCTGGTTTGAGGTACGGATTGAGATCCTGTAAAAAGCTTTGGGCATGGACATGTTTATATTTCTTGTTGGGAAATCTGTATGCTGTGATTTCGTGACTCTGTGAACAGATTTGATTGACTGTGCTCTGTTTTATGATCTGTTCTACGTACTGATTATTGTATGCATTGGAATCTAATTATGGAATGGCATTCATGCATACATATTGAGCCTGATGTTCGATTGATAACCCGAGTCGAGCTAGCATTGTGATCGGCCGGCTGAATTGGTCGCGCCTGAAGACCATCGAGATGTGATGGCTGACGGGCCCGAATATCACGGACCGATGATCGGCTGATTGGCTGTGCATGGTGTTTGAGGCTCATTTGAGATTTGCCAGCTGAGTCGTTGGCCTTGATGACCGATTCCTTTGATAGACATCATGCATTTCATAACTTGAAGTATAGCATATTGCATGATTTGAAGCGTCTAGAAACATCGCCCCATGATCCCCTAGGCATCACTGATAGTGCCTGCAAGAACCAGTCGGTCGTGGTTAGCGTACAGTACGGTCCTTTCAATCCATATATCCCGATAAGATCAACGACCATTGGTAAATCGAGAGTCGCTATAGATCCGATAGCTATGCATACATCTTGAAGATCGAATAGTGACATCGCGAGTGTAACTAGGTAAAAACATTTACTTAAAACACTTCTAATACTCTGGCCAGAGATTTATACACTATTATCCACTCAGATAGCATAGGATATCCACGCATGTCTGCGAGCGGTGAATCCTCGACAACGATGCATCGACTCCTACATGCATCGGGGTCTCACCCAATCCCGAAGCCTGATGACCCCAAGTGAGTCGGCAAACGGGTCAAAGTGAGACGCCTATCATGTAGAGTCTCAATGACGTTTCGAGTCGTGAGGACTAATCAGTACAACCAAGACCTTGGACTTATCCACTCGACAAATGGTAGCCACTTGGAAAGTTCGAACGAGGGTAGTTCGATAGATCACCAGGTCACTATCTATCTGCATGCTCAGAACATCACAATGTTCCCTACCAATGAAACATGGTACTTCGCAGTAGTCTCGAACTCGGGCGGTCTTATCCTCATTTTGACGGCCCAATCGACTAGGAACATGTTCAGAATACACAGCGACTATTAGATGTGTTTCATGATAGCCGTCATACCCACTATCACATCTAACATACGCTTCCGTGCATTCTAGGTCTTTACTCAACGCAATTGTAAATCATTACACTCATAATGAAAGTAAAGAACGCCATATAAGTAAATGCGAATATCATATATAAAGACTGTTTGTACAGTGAGGTAAAAATTGGTTTTGTTCGTTGTTTTCAGATTTGGTAGATTAGATTTGAGTGAGATCTGTGTGTACAGACCTGGTCCTCGCTGGTTTGAGTTAGTTACCGCGAGCGGGAGGTGATTCGGTGTCGTTTTGGCGCTAGTTAGATCTTGTATTGAGAGAGGGACAGATTGCGTTAGCGGGGATAAGTCATGCGTTGGTCAATGGTACTATTTGGATCGGTCCGGTTCGAGATTTCAGAGTAAACCGGTGCGGTTTGAGGATCCCGGATGTGATCAAATCTGGATGAGCGTTAGTGAGATCTTTTTCAGATCTGGATACAGCGCGACGTCGTTAGTTTTAGTGAGCGGGACTCCTAGGTGACGTCGTTTAGATTAGTAGCTTTTATGTAGCGTAGCGAAGCCAGATTTGAGTTATCGCTGAGGCCAGATCTGTGAGACTTACCTTAGCTCTAAGATCTGAGTTGTTGATGAGATCTGAATAAGTCGGTGTTGACTTTTACTGTAGCGTGAGTGAAGGATTTATATGCTAAGTAGCGCTCGACACATAGTCATTTTTCAACCTGACATTTCCTATCTTCTTTCTAGAGAAACCCTCAATTGGTAGTGTTCATCCGAACCCTTATCCGTTAGATTTCCGTTGATTCCCGCCGTTCTTTGGAGCAAGAGTGGTGGCACTGGGTTCGTCTTGCTTATCTCTTTCGATTGATACCAGTTTGGAGTTGTAGATCGACTTGTGGAAGAGGAGCGAAGTAGTCGCAGGTTCGAATATCATCGTGAATTCCAGTCGATGGTTTTCCCCGTTTAGATTTGAGCTCCTGGGTAAGTGATTCTTCCCATCTTAGCTTCGTTAGAGATAGTAGAGCCTTTTTGAATAGTTGTGAGTAGTCTGGAACTTTAACCGTAGGAACTAAGCAGATTTGGCTTAGTGTTGAGTTGATTGGTTAGTTTTTTTGTACAGATTTGAGCTTAGGCAACTTCTGTTAAGCTTCGTCGAGAGTTAGTGAGGAAGCAGACTTGAGCAGGTCGTTGGTGCCGTGCCCTGGTGAGGTCTGATTGAGATTTTAGCTGGTTTGAGGTACGGATTGAGATCCTGTAAAAAGCTTTGGGCATGGACATGTTTATATTTCTTGTTGGGAAATCTGTATGCTGTGATTTCGTGACTCTGTGAACAGATTTGATTGACTGTGCTCTGTTTTATGATCTGTTCTACGTACTGATTATTGTATGCATTGGAATCTAATTATGGAATGGCATTCATGCATACATATTGAGCCTGATGTTCGATTGATAACCCGAGTCGAGCTAGCATTGTGATCGGCCGGCTGAATTGGTCGCGCCTGAAGACCATCGAGATGTGATGGCTGACGGGCCCGAATATCACGGACCGATGATCGGCTGATTGGCTGTGCATGGTGTTTGAGGCTCATTTGAGATTTGCCAGCTGAGTCGTTGGCCTTGATGACCGATTCCTTTGATAGACATCATGCATTTCATAACTTGAAGTATAGCATATTGCATGATTTGCTGTTTTTAGATTGCTCTTCGTACTGAGGTTTGACCTCTTTACTTTTCCCTGCTTTGGGAGCTTCCTTGGTCTAAATTGGCTTTGGCAGGTTCTTCAGGTAACCAGGCTGGACAGAGTGGAGCTTCAGCTGGTCGATCCCCATTATGGTTGAGTCCCAGTTATATGTTATGTATTTATATTGGGCTAGGGGATGTCCCATGCCTTTATTTTTCTGAGGGGATCTGTAGTTGATTTACTAGTTATTTGTACCTATTGATGGTTTTTTTGAGTTTTGAGTTAAACTCGTATTTTGATTATGAACTATTTTAAGATTGATGTTTTGATCAGGCAACATTTCGAAAAATTTTTAAGCCCTGATTTTGTTGCTTCCGCATAAATGTGATTAATTGAGTAAATAAGATGTGATTAGTGCACCGGGCCTGACAAAAGGGAAGGGGTCAAACCCCAGTACGGAGATTAACGTACAACAACAGACTAAGTATGTATGAAATATGAAAGTTCTATGCTATGCTTGTCTGGTGGCAAGAAAACAGATACCAACACCAGAGTATAATCGAAACAGTAATCATCAACTTGTGGCAATGTCATCTGGGATTCAAGTGCTACCCGGGCTTGCCCAACGGAAAGTAGATGTTGCTCATTGTCGACACAAAGACGAGCGCTACCCGACTGGTCTCAATAGAATGCCAAGGTGTACTGCAACAACCCGCCACCATCTATCCAGGCCACTGCATCGGTGAGAGTGACTCGGTGAATACTCAATACACTCCACCGTAAGTGTGTAACACAACACCACATCACGAGAGTAGAACTCAAAATGGAGCATCAGATCAATGACTAGCAACAAACCACAGGGCCCAATATGAATGCATATGCTCAATTCCAGATATATATGCACAATAATATATCAAATGTATGCAGGAAATCAGCACAATGTTAGAGTTAGGCGCCCATCGAGCCAAGTGTTGGCCGAGGGATCATGTAATAACTCTGTGTATGACAATCTTTATTATAATGATACTTTAAATTGTTTATCTGGTACACCTTTATATATATACCCTTGCTTATACATAGATAAATCCTCGAATGGACAATTCGTAGAATGAATATGTAATGATCATGAGATGACTATCAAGAAACTCATATTTGCAATACTGTGCATTCTAAATGGTTCCTAGTCGATTCATCCGCCTCTAAGAAGGATAAAGGCCGCTTAAGCTAGAGACTAGTATTTTCGATGTGAGTACCAGGTTTCAATGGTAGGGGACATGGGGATGTCCAAGCATGCAAATAAGTGCGATTTGTAGAGTGCACTGAACAACCGTCCCTATAAGATTTTCCAATTGGTTCATATTTATCTAGTGTAAATCCTAGTCTATGTTTGTACACCATTAGTCCTTATGACCCGGGACAACATTGAGACTCTATGTGCTAGCGCTACACTTTGACTTGTTTACTAACTCCTCTGGAGTCATTAACTGGCAAGATTGGGTGAAGTGTCGAAACATATAGGAGTCGACGCATTGTAGTCAGGGATTCACCACTTACCTAAGAGTTTGGATATCCTATGTGACCTCATGTATTTGTAGTCAGGAAATATCTTATCAGCGTGAGGTGGTAATTAAGAAAGGAGTTTCTTTAGTTACACCTATAATTCAACTACTACATGACACATATTTATCGGTTCTGTGACAACTCTCGATGTACCAATGGTTGTCAAAGTCGGGATATATGAGTTGAAGGGACCGTATTGTACACTATCCATAATTAAATGGTTCTTGCAGGCAATTTCAATTGATACCTAGGGAGTCACGTAAGCGATGCTGCTAGGCGTTTAACATGACTGGTTGGGTACTATTGGAATTTGATTCTGACATTCTTATGATCAAGGAGTGATTGATAAGAATGGAGCTGATTAGGGTAAGCTCATAGAAGGACATGATTAGTACAAATCACATGGAGATCTGAACCCACTGCTATTCGTATCATTGAACCATTGAGGGCCACACAAACACTGGCTTTATAGATCCAGATGAGAAGAAAATTTATTCAAAGGGTTGAGCAACTTATAAAAGGAGTTTATAAGGGGTTGTAAATTTTAATTTGCGAAATTGTTTCAAAATTAAAATATATACATGACTATATTATAAGTTTTGGAAATGGTGATTTTCGAAAACTAATGTCATGAACTTAATTAAATTAATTGAAGTGTTAAATTAACATTACACTAGTGGGCCTTATAGAGCCCAAATAATTAGAGGATCAATAATTATTTTACTAGTGGGCTTGAAGGTGTTCAAGTGAGATCTAATTAAGCTCATGGGCCTATAATGTATAATATAACCCAACTAGATATACAATATACATGCAAGAGGGAGATGAAAGGTGGAGGCAACTTTCACAATATACAAGGCATGTGTTTCTTGGATAGTGTAATTTTTGGATTGATTCAAAAGTTTTGTCTCCCTCTCCCCTCCTCATGCACGTACCTTTTCTCCATATTTGAAACAAATTTTGACTTGGTTTTGAGTTTTGAAAACTTGTGCTTCTCATAGTAAAATACCCTCAATATTCTAGTTCATATTCTGGGTGGAACTATATTGCTAGTAGTAGACATAATTTTGGAGAGGAGTCCATTTGAGCAAGGTGTTCTCTTGGAAGCTTGTAGAAGGTGTCTACCATTTCAAGAGCTAGGGCAGCATTGGATTCTGCCCGACGGGCTGCTCATGTCCTCTTCGAAAAAATAAAATAAAATTTTAAAGGTTGTTGGTCGGAATCCGGCGATAGAGCTACGACGACGATTATGACTCTAGGGTTCTCAAAAGGTGTTTTATGATACTCAAGTGGAATGGGCCCTAAATTGATATGTCATTGTGATTGATAACATTTTTGTGAAATTTGAATGGACTTAAAAGTTTGAAGCAAAAAATGTTTTATTGGACCCTTAAGTTTAAATTTCAAAAATAATGCATGTTTTTCTCAAAAATAAATAAATAAAGTGTGACTTTTATTATTTACAGTGAGTGGTGATTCACAAGAAATTCGGTTGTAAAAGAATTAGTGGTAAAGAAAGGAGTTTGTTTATTAATTTAATTTATAATAGTGGTGGTTAGTGATTGTATTCATATATACAATATTTGCTCAATTGATTATTGTGATAATTGATTTATGGTGTATGATATGTGATATTATGCATGAAGGATGATCAAGAGCCCAAGCCCAATTTGTTAGTTATATGCTAGGTTAATTCGATTGGGTTGTAATAGTTATAATTTTAAAGTGGGCTTGGTTTATAGCATGTTCCCATCCCATGAGATGTATCCCTATGTGCCATGTATTTTTATGTAAAATTTTAGTATAGGAAAGGATTAAGATTTGAAGATGGTGGGCCATGAAGAATTGAGAAGATCCAAGACATGTAAATAATGGATGCTTGTGTAATTTTGAATTGCATCCCTTGCATACACTAGGATTGGACCAATGTCCATGTTTGGCTCGTATGGACCTATAGTTTTGGGACAAATCATCCTTGTTAGTTTACTGTTTATAATTATGCATGATATATTATAAATAATGAGTATGTACGTTATTATTTTATAATAATGAAGTTGCATGAATCCGGCAAACATACGAGAACATGGCAAAGAAATTTTTTTAAAAAAGACTCATTTTGAATAGGATTCAAATTAATATCAAGTCGAAAAGGGGAATTATAAAGAAGTTATAATTTCATTGTCTTCCATCGACAGTGGATGCATGATGAACGCTACCCGCGCTAGGTGCTCGGCTCATATTATTGAGAGGGCCCGAGCGCCGGAAAGCTGTGACATCCATTGACATTTTGATGTGAACTACGTGGAACTCCCATGATTTTGACTCATATTATTGGGGAATTCATGGTGACCGTCCATTAATGTTTGATATAGATGGGTGTGGCTTGACACATAACGATGATCGAAGTCATATTATTGGGTCCTCATCCAACGTGAGAAAAAAGTCTATGTAAAGGGTTACATAGAGATGCAATTGGCAACTACCTTTTAGTAATCATGATTACCGATATTATTCGGGATCATGATTCGCTAATTGGACCTTACGTACCTACCGAGGAAAGGGGTTTCCCGTTCTTAACTAGGCATAGTGAAAAATGTTAAAACAGTGGGAGGAATAGATTTATAAAGTATAAGCCCATACTTCATATCTTATGAAGTATTTTAAAATATTCATTAACATTTATCTGTTACCTTTTCAGTACTTTCGATAATGTTTTCGATTCGCAATCCTCTATCTGTTATACTCGACAAAAATGTTCTAACCAGACCTAATTACCTCAATTGGCTATGAAATTTATAGATCGTCTTGAACTTGGAAAAGATTGCATATACACTTGAGAAGTATCCGCCTGATTAGGCTCTAGTTAACTGCAGTCCTGAGGAGCTGCAAACATTCAAGGATTGGTGTGACCATGACTTGAGAGCCAAGTGTTATAGGCTTCTATGTCTGATGAGTTACAGAGGCGTTTGGATTATTATAAGAGTTCTGCTGACATTCATATGAATCTCAAGGAGTTCTTTGGTGAGAAAACACGCCTTATTAGACATTCGACCGTAAAAGAGCTGATCACTATGCACATGCAAGATGGTACTTCAGTCCATGAGCATGGCCTTAAGTTGATTGGGCTAGTGGACAAGCTCGTTGGCATGGATCTTGTGTTTCAGGCCGAGTTGACTATTGATGTGTTGCTACTGTCACTGTGAAGCTCATTTGACTCTTTTGTGGTGAATTTCGATATGAACAAGATGGAGCCAACTCTTGAGGAGTTGGTTAACATGCTTGTGACATATGAATCCACCATAAAGAAGGAGAGGCTGGTTCTTTATGTGGGATATTCATCTAGTACAAAGAAAGGACCACGAGGGAAGAAGCGTTCTACCCACCTGCCAAAAATAACATGACCAGAAAGAATCAAGATCCGAGTCTTGTTGTGGCAGCCACGCCTGTGAAGGATGAAAAGAGCCATCATATCTGTTATCACTGCAAGAATCTAGGCCATTGGAAGTGCAACTGTAGGGAATACCCTGCCCAGAAAGGTTCTGAGAAAGGTATTCTCTACATTGAAGTAAACATTTCAATTAAATCTTCTTCTTGGGTATTGGATACCGATTGTGGCTCACACCTCTGTAATGATCTACAGGTGATGGCAAGAAGTAGGAAGCTTAGGGAAGGTGAGACCTTCTTAAGGATGGGAAATGGGGCATGAGTTGCTGCCAAAGCTGTGGGAGATGTTTACTTAATATTGCGTTATTGTTTTAAATTAGTTTCAAGAGATGTTTTGTATATACCAGATTTGGTGAAAAACATTGTCTCCATCTCTATGCTTGATAAAGATGGATATTCTTGTCTATTTGGCAAAGGTGTTTGCAACATTTACAAGAATGAGTATTTGATTGGTAAAGGTGAATTACAAAAGGATCTCTATGATTTAAAATTGAAAGATATTCCATTAAACAATGCCCAAGTTATAACAACAAATAAGCACAAAAGGGATACTCTAAATCCTGCACTCTTAAGGCATGCTTGTTTAGGCCATATTTCTCTAAAAAGGATGAACAAGCTAGTGGGAGAAGTCATGTTTGATATGTCAGATATTGATTCTCTCACTACTTGTGAATCTTTTCTAAAAGGAAAGATGACCAATATTCCCTTTAGGGGACATGTGGAGTGAGCCAATGATCTGTTGGATTTGATCCATTCAGATGTTTGTGGTCCGCTTAGCATCACCCCTAAACATGGACATGCCTACTTCATAACCTTTACCGATGATTTCTCGAGGTATGGGTATGTGTATTTGATGAAATACAAATCCGAAGCTCTTGAAACGTTCAAAGAATTTCGGAAGGAAGTAGAAAAACAATTGGGATGAGGCATCAAGGCACTTCGATCAGATCGGGGTGGTGAATACTTGAGTGCTGAATTCCAATAGTATCTTAAAGAGAATGAGATTCTCTCATAGTGGACTCCATTGCAACACCTCAGTTGAATGGTGTTTTAGAATGTACTAATCGGACTTGGATGGACATGGTTCGTTCTATGATGGGGTTCACAGAGTTGCCGCCTTCGTTTTGGGGATATGCGCTTGAAACAGCTGCGCTGTTGTTAAACAATGTCCATTCAATGGAAAGGGATAAAACTCCATATGTGATATGGATGGGAAGGGCTCCCAAATATTCTTATCTCAGAATTTGGGGATGCCCTGCTTATGTAAAGCAGGTAGTGGGAGATAAATTGGATATTCGATCCATTTTATGATATTTTGTGGGGTATCCAAGGAAATCAGTCTTTTATTATTTCTATCTTCCCCAAGAAGCATAGGTTTTTGTTTCTAGAAATGCAAAATTCTTGGAGGAAGAATTTCTATTAAATAGAAAAGGGAA
>KQ996630.1:16748-34845 GCA_001598015.1 Dorcoceras hygrometricum | reverse complement strand
TATATAAAAATTGGGATGATCGATCGCGAGAGCTATGCGGTCCGTGGTTGCCAATCACGGACCTGGGTCCAGTCCTAGGTGAAATGCAATATACAATGCAATCCTATTACAATTGCTTCCGGTTTTACAGATCTTCGATCTTCAATATCTTTGATCGTCATGTCCACCGTCTTCAAATGTCCTCCCACTAAATCTAGTAATTTATATTTAAATTGCCATGACACATATGGGATACAATTTGTAGGGGTGGGAACGGGCCACAAACAGACCAACTTTAATTGATATCAACAATATATTACAACCGAAATCGCAAAACCTATAGCATACACCTAACACATTGGGCACGGCTCTCGATCATCCCAAACATGCAATCAATCTAATTAATTTTCATAAATTTAAATAATCAAATCAAATTTGATATATCCTACAAAATCATATTTTAATTATAAAATCGCATTTTGTCGACAAAATCATATTTTAATCAACAAAATCATATTTAATTATAAAATCATATTTCATAACCAAAATCACATTTTGTAATTTAATTGCATCAAATTGGGTTTAAAACAATTTTAGGCCCAAAATCTCAAAAATTTCAAAATCAATTTTGGTCCGACCAAAATCGGCCCAATATCGAATATTGGCCCGAAAACTTCATGGGCTGCCCAGGACAGGCCCGAACCAAAACCTAGAAGACAGAACATCCGTCGCATCGCCACGAGGATCGCCGGACGGCGGCCGCCGCCAACGCACAGCGTGCGGCAGCAGGCCGCAACTTGTGCGGCATCGCCGCGCCAATCGCGGCGCACAGCCGCGCGCCAACACCCGACCACCGCGCAGCAAGGTGCGCGAGGCCAGTAGCTTCTGGCCGATCACAATGCACGGCCAGCACGCATGGAGTCGGGCGGTTGCGCGCAGGCGCACCGCATGTTGGCGCCGCCGCGGGCCGGCAGCCCCAAAATTTTTTTTTTTTTTGTTTTGAAAAATCCGAAATTCAGATGCAATAAGGCATATACATGTATTGAAGAATCCGAGCCTGAGCTCTGATACAACTGTTGGCGACAATGGCGGATCCGGATCCCGTTTCCCGGGGGCGCAGCGAAAATCAAAAATTGCCCCGAGATACGTTCAATACATTTAAAAGCAACAATAAAAACATACACAGGATGTTAGAATTGTCACCTTGCTGGCGTCTAGGCGCCTGGCTCCAACCAGAATTCACGGGGGAAATCTGGCTCTTGAATTGTAGGCGGCGGTAGATCCTCCTAATCAGGTCCACGACCGGAATCAAGACTCATTCATCAGCCTGCACTAGAAGGCCTGACAAATTTAGCACGGACGGAAGCTCCTCGAAAAACTGATCGGAACAAGTCCGATCACACGGCGGCGGCGGCGGCGGCGATGGTGGTGGCTGGCGACGGCGGCGGTTTCGGGAGAGGAGGGGCGGCCAAGATCTAGTTTGGAGGCTAGGGTTTAGTTGTTGTGTTAAGTTATGACATGAAGCCCTAGACCAAGTCTAATTATAATTAAGTGATGGGCTTGAACCGGCCCAATGGACTTGGGTCAGGCCCAGGTCCATATGAACATTCGGTTCAATCCTGTCACTACGGCTTCATTATAATTCCGATCAACGATCAGATCGTACCGATCGACTCAGTTTCCAAAACTGAATATTATGATGTGAAAAACAATTTTCCAGATCATCTAGCCCAAAATAGCATTTTAGCCCCTCAACTTTGGGAAATCGCAATTTGAACCCTGTTGAATTTTAGGAAGTCGCACTCCCTAAAATCCTCTTCCTATGCTCAACACATTGAGCTCAGTTTACGTGCGGGAATCATGAATCCAGTACTTGTGTGACCCTCAATGGTTCAGGGATACAGCTAGCTGTGGGCCCACAACCATTGTGGCTCCGAATCACAATTTCGGACTTGCCCAACGGATCATGGTAAAGCGCCTAGCAACATCGCCCCATGATCCCCTAGGTATCACTGATAGTGCCTGAAAGAACCAGTTGGTAATGGTTAGCGTACAGTACGGTCCTTTCAACACATATATCCCGATCAGATCAACGACCATTGGTAAATCGAGAGTCGCTAGAGATCCGATAGCTATGCATACATCTTGGAGATCGAATAGTGACATCGCGAGTGTTACTAGGCAAACCCATTTACCTAAAACACATCCAGTACTCTGGCCAGAGATTCATACACTATTATCCCCTCAGATAGCATAGGATATCCATGCATAAAAGCGAGCGGTGAATCCTCGACAACGAAGCATCGACTCCTACATGCATCGGGACCTCACCCAATCCCGCCTCCTAATGACTCCAAGTGAGTCGGCAAACGGGTCAAAGTGAGGCGCCTATCATGTAGAGTCTTAATGACGTTTCGAGTAGTGAGGACTAATCAGTACAACCAAGACCTCGGATATCCACTCGACAGTGAGTCGGCAAACGGGTCAAAGTGAGGCGCCTATCATGTAGAGTCTTAATGACGTTTCGAGTAGTGAGGACTAATCAGTACAACCAAGACCTCGGATATCCACTCGACAAATGGTAACCACTTGGAAATTCCGAACGAGGTTAGTTCGATAGATCACCCGGTCACTATCCATCTGAATGCTCAGAACATCACAATGTTCCCTACCAATGAAACATGGTACTTCACATCGCAGATGCTAGTCTCAAGCTCGGGCAGCCTTATCCTCATTTTGACGGCCCAATCGACTAGAAATGAATTCAGAATGCACAGTGACTATTAGATGTGTTTCATGATAGCCATCATATCCACTATCACATCTAATATACACTATGGTGCATTCTAGGTCTTTATCAACACAATTGTTAACATCATATAACATAATGAAAATAAATAATGCCATAAAGAAATGCGTATTTCATAAATAAAGATTTTCATATACAAGAGTCTATAAAACCCACACGCCACAAGTTGGCTAGTTGGGCATCTACTCTAACACCAAGTGGTTATCATTTGTCGAGTGGATTAAGTCCTAGGTCTTGGTTGTACAAATTAGTTCTTATTACTCGAAACGTCATTGAGATTCTACATGATAGGTGCCTCACTTTGACCCGTTTACCGACTCAGTTGGGGTCATCAAGTGGCGGGGTTGGGTGAGGTCCCGATGCATGTAGGAGTCGATGCTTCGTTGTCGAGGATTCACCACCGCCCTTGTGTGAGATAATAGTGTGACGAATCTCTGGCCAGAGTACTAAATGTGTTTTAGGTAAATGGATTTACCTAGTAATACATGCGATGTCATTATTTGATCTCCAATGTATGCATGGTTATTGTATCTCTAGCGACTCTCGATTTACCAATGATCGTTGATTTGATCGGGATAGTTTGTGTTGAAAGTACCGTACTATACGCTAACCATGACCGATTGGTTCTTGCAGGAACTATCAGTGATACATATGGGATCATGGGACGATGTTGCTAAACGCTTTACCATGATCTGATGGGTAAGTCCAAAAATGTGTTTTCTGAGTCACAAATGTTGTGAGCCCACGGCTAGTTGTATTCCTGAACCATTGAGAGTCACAAAAGTACTGGTTTCTCAATTCCCATACGGAAATTAAGCTCAATTTGTTGAGTATAGTAGGAGGAAGGATGGAAGTGTGACTTCCTAAAATTAACTAGGGTGGAAATGTGATTTCCTTAAATTGGCTTGGACTAGTATGACTATCCTTAAAGCTGTAAGGGCTAAACTGCTATTTTGGATTAGGTGGTCTGAAAAATTATTTTAAAATCATAATGTTCAGTTTCGTAAACTGTGTAGATCGGTCCGATCTGATCGTCGATCGGGTTTATGATGAAGCCACAATGATGGACTTGAAATCAATGTTCATTGGGCCTGGGCCCGATCTAAGCCCATTAAACTGGTTTAAGCCCATGGAAAATCTATAAATAGGGGCCCTGGGGTATTCATTTTACTCGCACCAAAACGTTGTATTCACAACTGATATTCTGGGTTGAGAATTCCCTTCTCCCCTCTAGTTATATTTTTCTCCTCCTCCTCCTTTCCCTTCGACGCCGTCGTGCCGCCGCCGTCGCCCGCCGCCGCCATCAAAAGTTGTTCCGACCATCTCGACGAGGAGATTCCGTTCGTGAAACTTTCGTTGGTTTTCTAGTGCAAACCAACGTAGGAATTGAGATTCCGGTCGTGGACCGAATTAGGAGACCGTAGCTGTTCAACCGTTGAAGTGCCAATTCCCTAGTGAAACTGGTCGGAGCCAGGCGCCTAGACGCCAGCAAGGTAATCTTCTAAACATCCTATGAATGTTTAGATTATTGTTTAGGTGTATTGACCGTTCTCGGGCTCAAAAATTTTAAATTCTTACTCTGCGCCCTGGGAGAAGGATTCGGATCCGCCGCTGCACCAACATAGACTTGTACTACTTTGTTGTTTGTAAACCGTTATACACTGGTCTGATATTCTCATACAAACATTGGCACTGAAAATGATAACGGATATAAGATTTGTTCTGTAGCGTTTTTTTTTGTAGTCTTTGTCCATTGCTTCTCTGATCAGATCGCGGTATATTATATACTGATTCTGCTCCGAGATGATCTGATATCACACTTCTCGCTCTAAGCTGATATGTCCGAGCTGGTTTATTCGAGGTGGTCTCTCACCTGATCTGATATCACACTTCTCGCTCTAAGCTGATATGTCCGAGCTAGTTTATCCGAGCTGGTCTCTCAGCTGATCTGATACGAAGCCCACTCTGATCTGATCTACCTGTTCTGTTCTTGTCTCAACTGATAAGCTGATCAGATTCCTTCTGCACTTCTAATCTGATCTTATCTGATTCTGTTCTGTTCTCATATGAACTGCTCTAAGCTGATCTTTCACTACTAAGCTTCGAGTTGGTCTCCCAAAAACTGATTTGCTCTACGATTTTCCGAACATCTGATTTGATTATCTAATCCGTTCTTCCGAGCTGAACTGTCCTTAATCAGCTTTGCTTCGATCCAAAATCCCTGAGCTGATTTTTCCTTAATCATCTTGGCTCCGATCTGATATCCTTGAGCTGATTTGTCCTTAATCAGCTTAGCTCCGATCTGATATGAATCATCAACTCAGTAAGATCGGACCTGCTCTGATCAATTAATCACTGAGTGGATTTATTTATGCAATCTTTTGTCTCACCAACTTAAATTATCCATCATAAAGGTTGTCATAAAATGCGAATTTCATAAATAAAGATCATTTTACATAGAGTCAACGAAAACCCACATGCCATAAGTTGGCTAGTTGGACACCTACTCTAACATCAACAAGATTAGTAGCATCTAATATGTTACTTAAATCACTTATAGAAGCAGTAGAAGATGATTATTTTCATCAAAAACAACATCTATGGACTCTTCTACTGTTATTTTTCTGATATTAAAAACTCTATATGCTCTACTTACATATGAGTACCCAAGAAAAATGCTTGTACCAGCACGCACATCAAACGCAGTTAAATGCATTTTCGATTATTATGAATGAACCATCTACAATCGAAAATTTTAAAATATGAAATATTCCAGATCTCATACTATTTCCTAAGTTCATATCAATCATAGATTTGTTCCGTGTATAGAATGTTGTGTTCATTGTTTATGCCCAAAAATTCTGAGAAATCTCATATCAGCAAGCATAGTTCTCGCAGCCTCTTTTAAAGTACCATTTCTTTTCTCAGCAAGTCCATTCTTCTGAGGTATTCTGACCGTAGATAATGCATGCCAAATTCCGTTATTTTCAAGATAGGAGGATAACTTTTTATTTAAAAATATGTACCTCGATCACTCCTAATCCGATTGATAGAGCAAGATTTCTCATTTTGAAATTGTTTCAAAATTTTATCAGCTGGTTCGCGGTCTTATATTTTTATTTTAAAAATATTATCCAGGTAAACCTGAAGTAATCATCAATAATAACAAGGGTGTACCTCGTTCCCCTAAGCTCATCACGGCTATTGGACCAAATTCTTTTTTTTGTAAAATCCATTTTGGGTAGACCGGTGACCATATCATGTTTACTCAGACTGGCAATGGTTTTAATACTTGAATGATTCATGTGCTTGTGCCAAATCCATGATTTTGAATTTTCAGAAATTTAACATGTCGGTTCAGGTTCCAACTGATCTAACTAGTTAACTTGGTAAGTGTTTCCTGATCTATCTCCATTTAGAACAGTTAGGCCGGCTGGGCTTTGGAATGTGCGTGTGTGTTGAAATGCACAATATAATCATTGTCACATTGTTGACTAATATGAATCATATTGTAACAAAGATTTTCAACTAATAGTACATCTTTAATAATAATGTTACCATGGACAATATTCACATGCCCACGGTTTCACTTTTTGAGTTATCACCAAAAGTGATATTTGGTCTTTTGATTTGTTTAATGTATGTAAGCAGCTTTTGATCTCTATTCATGTTTCTGAAACATCCACTATCCATAAACCATTTCGAGTTCTTCAAAAGCTTGTACCTGCTAACTTGCAAGCAGAAACAAAAATTTTGGTACCCAGTTTTACTTTTGTCCAGGTAAGATTAGTCCTTTTGGGACCCATAGTTGTAATACTCTTACGTTTTTCCAATGCGTGTATCCACCAAAGTTCATGCAAAATCAGTGTACGACTGTTTTGATTCCGTTTTAAACTTTCATCACATTGAACTTTACTGTTATGAACCTTTCTATTTTTTTGGTGTGGCCTTCTTTGAGCCATACCCTTCTGGTTCAGATCAGAAAGACATGAATCAAATTTGACTTTCATCTTCCTTTTTTCTAGTCTGTACTGTAGCCAGCTCGAATTTGAGCTCTCAGGCTTGTCATATCCAATGCCTTGTTTCCCTTCTGGTTCAGATATGATCTGTTCTTGTTGGTCCCTGTTTTTCAAAGGAACTTAGCAGCCGCTGAGTTAAAAATGAGCGATTAAAAATTTTGCGCTGCTAATACGGAGCTGCAATAGCTCAATGTTCTTGAACATCTAAAATAAACAGAGCACCGGAGACAGATATGGTATGATTTAGAAATCATGCGGAAAATACCAGAACTGAAACATAATATTTTAAAACAACTCAAACAGATTTATGTACAACATAAATCTGTTCGACTGTGTGTGCAAGTGTGCTAACTGTATGCGTGAGTGCTGAAATAAAGGTACGTGCTGAATGTGTTATGCAAGTGCTGAATTATGCGAATGCTAAAATCTGTTTTACGCGTGCGATGCTAAGTAAATATGCAATGCTGAAAGCTTTAAAGAAATGGACCGATACACAGCAGATTTGTTTCTGGAAGTTCGGACCTCAATGTCCTACATCTCCCCTTCTTCCACCTCGGAAGGATCCACTAGAAGATTTGATCTTACAACTCGTGTACAGACCCGATCCCACAACCAGCAGCTGTGAGAACTCCTAGATTTCACAAATGCACACCAGCCGCAACTGTGTGACTAACTACATACACATGAGTTTTACGTCATCGTGCTTGGACGGGACCTGTTTGTGAAAGGTTTTGAGATTCATTCACTAATACAATGAATGTGAATGAATCTCTGTGTGTGAGAATTACAGTGTATCGCTCAACTCTCGAATTAATACATCTCACACAAGGAAGTGCTCCTAAACGAGCTGATACAGATTCAGCACTCGACACAATAAGCTCCTCTCAAGAATGATTGTCGACTGCTTCATCTTCCTGTGTTCTTCCCTTTCGTTGTTGTCTCCTTTTTATTTTCTATTTTCTGTGCAACAACAATCATCAATCGTTAATCTCTTCCTTCAAATCTTCTCGCTTAAATAGCCTCTGTTTGAATATAGCCGTTAGATAGATTCCAATTCTTTTCTGCGCTTGTTACGGCTAATTTGTCTTCTTTCCATATGCGTGCAAACATCCTCTGTATATTGTACTATTTCCCAGAATAGTACAAATCTTGTTCCCTTGAATTGAGGCAATTTGCACGACTCAATCTCAGCCATTGATATTTCATCTTGAGCGATGATTGCGTCCAACAGCTTCTGTTCCTTCATAAACTGTTGACAGCTACTTCAAACTTCTCTGCTGCTTCGCTTCTATTCTTCATCAGCTTATATAATAGATATGATGACGTCACGGTTGCTGCCACCAGCTTCTTCAATAGATATGATGACGTCACGGTTGCTGCTCGCAGTTTCTTCCAATAGATAAGCTAACGTCATCTTTGCTGATCACAACTTCTTCTTTACTTCTTAACAACCTCGTCAATCCAACAGCTGAATCTTTGACTTTGCGCTTCTGCTGAATCATCGTTGAAAGAACCATCTGTTGAATCTAAGCGCGAAGGCAAAACCCTGTCGTTCCAACTTATTCGAACGACATCGTTTTGCTATCGCTAACTCCAAAAATCATCTGCTGAATCTATTCCACTGTAGCTCTCTGCTGATAGATCTTCCTGTACGACGTCGCTTCTTTCTTGCGCTTCTCTTCACAACTACTGATAGCTTTTAGCTTCCTGCTGATTGTGATGTTACTGCTGATTCTTCGTAAGTCCAAGACGCCGTCGTTTCTTCTTCAATCAAACGTTGTCGTTTTGCAATTCTTAGCAAAACACGTTATCTATCAAACGCTTGCGCCTGCTGGTTTCTCTTAGAACTTCACTTGCTGATCTCTAACCATCTGCTGATTATGATGACGTCACCGATGACGTCATCATCTCTAAACCATCTGCTGATTCTTTAGCACGACGTCGCCTTCTTCACTGTTACGTTTTGCTGGTGTCAGCTTCTTGTTCAACATTGCTCATCAGCAGTCTTCTTGAATAGCGACTGTCAACAGATTCATCAACAGTAATTAGAATGGCGACTGCTAACAGATTCGTTAACAGTAATAAGAATGGCGACTGCTAACAGATTCGTTAACAGTAATAAGAATGGCGACTGCCGACAGCTTCATGAATAGTAACTGACAACAGCTTCGTCAGCAGTAACTTGCGACTGGAATCTTCTTCTATGACATCGCTTTATCTCTTGCGCTTCTATTCTCATCTGCTGATTGTGATGACGTCATCCTTGCTGCTCATTGCTTTCTCCAGAATGTATGTTGACGTCATCACTGCTGATACCAGCTCTTGTTAACGCTTCACTGAACAACTTCTTCTTCGATCTATTTCTCCAGCAGACCTCTCAATTCCTGTTCCAGCTGGTTCAACTTGGCCTCCGCCTGATTTCGAACACCTGGCTTAACTTTGGACGTCTCCATTGCTAATCCAGCTGCCGAACTTAATCTTGTCAAACCATCTGCTGGACAAATTTAGCTGCTTATCTTCTTTGCGCAATATGCTTCTTCCTGCTGATATCTGCACACTCCAATGTAATTGTTAGAAACACAATAACAGGTTTTGTGTAATTCAAAACTTAATCAGGATCTGTCAAAACAGATCCATCAGTTCTGATCATCATTTTTGATGAATTTAATTGGATCATGTGACACATTGGCTTTAAAAAAGTTCATTGTCTTGAACTTGTTGTCATATCTGACTGAGTACAGTTCTCGTCCAAGCTGTTTTCACAACTGTTAAAACCCAAACCAGTTTTGTCATCTACTGGTTTTTTAATTTCATGTAGCTTGTTCAAAGCAACTGAAGATCTATTCTAGGATTCACCAATTGATTTAATCGTTGATTTTATTTTATTTTTTTGCTAACCTCCTCAAATATTGATCTCAGTAAATCATTCTCAGCTTTTAGCTTATTAAGCTCAGTCCTCAGACTGTTTGATTCCCCAAGTTGTGAACAGCTTGGTTAATCTGAATTATCTTTTGAGCTTATGCAATAAGCTTTAAATTCCTCAAATATTTTTGAAAGTATTTTAGACTCATGGACCATCTCGTTTAATGCTGGATAAGGTCCTCTCCTGTAAACTCAATATTCGAGAAATCAAATACCTCTTCACTTTCGTTAGACATTAGACATTGAACTTCCTTGTTTTCACTTTCGCTTGATGAGGAGCTGGAAGTACTCTCATCTGAGTCATTTTCAGCCTATTTGCTGCCACTTTATTCAGCAATCAGTGATTTTTTACCATTCTTCTTTCTGAACATTTTCTTGTTGTCTCTGTCTTGCCTTCGATCAGATGACATCTTGTCATCTTTATTCGGCTTTGTGCAATCTGCAGCAAAATATGCTGACCTGATTAAAACATTTTTGGTCACTGGTGGTCTGTTCTGGCCTTTGATCTTTAGAAAAAGATTGAGAGGAAGATCTTCTCATGAATTTCCCAAACTTCTTTATTAAGAGGTACATGGCGTCATTACTTATTTGCACTACAGCCTTTTGAGGCTTCCTCTGTTACAGCAAACGCCTTCATTGTTTGAAAGGTTGATGGTTCCCTCCGATCTGATCTCCAGCTCGAATTCGACGCCTTAAGATCAGCAAACAAGTTGTGGAGTTCGAACTTGTTTAGATCTTTAGATTTTCTCATGGCCATCATTTTTACATCCCACTCTCAGGAAAGAGCTCTCATCACATTTAGGGCCACCTCCCTGTTGGTGTACTCTTTCCCTAGAGCTACGAGTTCGATCACGATGCTGCTAAAACGCTCATCAAATTCTGCCATGATCTCTCCTGGCTTCATGTTTTTTTATTCGAAATTTTGGTTGGAAATGGTGACCTAGTTCTCCTTCGTCTACTCGTTGCCTTCACAAATCTAGGTCAGCTTTTCCTAGACTCCTTGACCATTTTACATGTTCTGATTGTGCTGAACATGTTTTTATCCAGGGTCTTGTATAGTATGTCATTGGCCACGTTGTCAATGTTTGCTTTTATTTTGTCTTCGATCGTCCACGCACATCTTGATTTCTCAAACATGTGAGGAGCCTCATCTGATATTGAAACTACTGTGTTGACTTTTATTTTCTTCATGGGTCCATCTATGATGACGAACCACATGTCATCATCTTGTGCAGCCAAATGTACCGCATGCGAATTTTTCAATCAGCATATTCTTCATTTGAAAATAATGGAATATTTTTATATGATGCCATTAAGAATATGAATAGAATTTTAAAAAGTTTTTGTTCAAAGTATTGAGATTCCTCGCTCTGATACCACTTCATGGAATCAAGTGACCAGATTAGATTTCTCTGCTACCACTTGATGGAAATTTAGGATCGAAAGTCTTGTCTGGATCAGAACATGAACACGTTTTGATATCACTTCAATCGTTGTAAAACACGATATAGAGTTTATAAGGGGGTGAATAAACTTTTTTTAGCAGTGAACTTAAAATTAAATACGTGCAAACTTAAATAGTAACAACAAATAAGAGAGTCGAGTTTGTTTATAAAAGTTCGAAACAAAACTTCTACGTTTCCTCTTCTTCCAACTGGAAGGATTTCCATTAGAAGGATTTGATGTTGAATACACAGTATCCTAATCAACTCAATCAGGTAGCATCCGAACTGAACTTCTGTCTCACTCGACAAACATCTCGCAGGCTGTGAAATCTCAAATGTAGCACGCAAGCTGTGAAAGCAATTGAGAAAAGCTTTTTGGTAATGTAATATGTTTGGTACAAAGCCAATGGTATTCAGCAATCAGCTGAAATACTTTACAGAAGATTTAAATGAAAACAATGAAACAAAATCTTCTAATTGAAAGGAAAAATTCGTAGGTAGCAGTTGTGTTGCTCAGGTTGTTTTTTTAAAAAGATCTCTTGAATCGTCGTTCTGTCTCCTTCTCTGGTTCTTCCTTTTATACTTGAATTCAAATGGTAATAAATGTGTCCAGTAGATTCATTTTTTATCTTTGTACATGCATTTAATAAGCATTTAATTATCGTCCTTTGATCGTACAACTCCATTAAATGATTTTCCAAAATAGCCAATCTCATATATGGCTAGACTCTGGCACATCTGGTATTATGATGAAAAACATATCTGCTACACAACTTTTGTCAAGTGATTTGCCTCGAAGATTGCCCTGTTCAACCATTTTTATGATCTGATCTGGACCTGATCTGATCTGCGAAGCTCCACCACTATGTTCTGCTCTTGAATTGATTCGAAGCTCCGCTCTGATCTGACCCATTCTGTCGAAGCTCCTAAGCTGATCTGTTCTCTTTTAAGCTCCGATCTAAACTTGTTCCAGGGCTTGCAGACACTAGGTGGAACCTGCTATGATATGTATCAATCTGTTTATAAAGCTCCACCCAACTCTGATATGTTTGCCCTTCTGAACTGATTTAAAGACTAAGTTTTCCTTACTTAACGTGATCTGATCTCAAATGTTCTAAATAGTAAGTTGATCTTATTTAACCTGATCTGATTTGTTGTCTACCCTAATATGATTTGATAGCCATGAGTACATTCTTGACTTCGTCAATTTAAAAACATTTTCTCACCACCTACTTTCTTATCTGTAACATAAAAATATAATATGGAGGCCACATTTCCACGTTAACTTTTAAATATATATATAATATATAGGAACTTGATATTGTGGGCGTCTGTTATGGGCGCCTGTGTGCGCGCTTGGAGATGCTCAGCCGAACATCATATCAATTTCCTATGATGTTCGGTTGAGCATCTCCAAGCGCGCACACAGACGCCCAGAATATCATGCTTATATATATATATATTATTCCCGGTAAATCTATAAATATTTAGCGGAAACGGCCACTTGTAATCCCCAACTTGTTGAACATGACATCATCATGATGACGCAGTTAATTGACGTCATCGTTTATCCAACCAGCTCTACTTCCCTTCAGCTTCCTCACAACTACGCCTCTCTTTCCTTCTCTTTCTAAGAAACAAAAGAATATATAAAAACTGCAAACCCTAATCTCCCAAAATCTCACACACACTGAGCACACACTGGTATTTGCTAAAAAAAATGATGAATCTGAGCGAAGACTTACGCGCAAGAATCATGGAAGCAGCGATAACGGAGCTGTCGAAGGGCAAAGAGTGCGCGATCCAGCTTCAAACCCTACTGCAGCAGCCGCCCGAAGATGGCGGGCTTGCCTCACTGGACCAGCTGATACTGCAGATTTCGAGATCTTTCGCGAACACTATCTCCGAGCTGCGTTCCGGCCAGATCGCCGCGACTGGGGGGGGAGATGGCCGTCTCTCGTTATCCTCCGACATCGGTGGGAAGAGGAAGGAGGCGGCCGGACCGAGCCGGAGGGGTCGCTATAGGAGGAGGTGAGTTTTTATATATATATTTTTGGATTGTTTGATATTATTATTTGTAACATTTGGGGTTGGGTTTTATTATTTCCACTGGTATTACTATAAAGTATATGAAGCTTATTTATTAATTTAATTTTCAATAAAAATTAGTATCTTGATCAATATTGGGGTTAAGCAATGTGGAAATCATCTTAAGTATCCTGCATCGATCCATACTATTATATTAATATTTTTAATATAATAATGTTTGGAACAATAATTTTATTTGTGTGTGGAGAAATATCGAAACATCAATGCTTAAGATATATATGGTGCGTTTATTAATGATTTGGGCTATATGTTTACCGTTAATTATAGATAAACATACAAACTTCCGATTCGGGATTAATTTTTTTAACAGAATGCACTATATTGTGTGTATATAATTCAAAAGATTATGTTAAAACAAGATCATGAATATATATATATATATGTGTGTGTGTGTGTGTGTATGTATATGTATATATATTAACAAGTGGAGAGGCACCTTTTGTACCTTGAATGCATGTCGGCAACTAGCTGGCCGTGCCACTGTCCCAACTAGCCAATTTATTTGGAAAAAAACAAATTAAGCAAAATAATATTTTTTTTTTTGAACGTGATAAACATGATATTTTATGTTCCTTTGTTAAGTTTTCAGGAAAAAAAAAGTTTATTTATCTAACGCTTTTAGCAACTTAGTTGTTGCAGCCGTTTGAGGTTTCTTTGTAACAAATTTTAACTAATTTTTCAGTGCTTATATTTTTTATCTGTTGTATATTAATTAAAGTGATAATTGATATTTTTTATTGGGTTTGCAGAAAGACCACAGATTCATGGACAACATTAAGTGAAATGATGGAAGATGGTCATGCATGGAGGAAATATGGACAAAAGATCATCCAGAACTTCGATCACCCTAGGTAAATTATATTACCGAAACTATAGATCTAGCTACGAACCGGCTCGTTAGTTAGTTAAAAGAAATAAATGAATTTTTTGACCTATTTTGGAGTTAACATGCAGAATATTTAATTTTTGGGATTCAATAAAATTTTCTAAGCATATTTTATGATGGATTTTGAAAATGAAAAAAGAAGAAGAAAAAACATCCATTTTTTCAATTTACTTCATTTTTCTTAGATAAATTTCACTCCATATCAATTCATATAGTGTGATAGTTTTCAAATATGTGTCATTTGTGATCAGTCCCTCATCACGTTCCCTTAATCCTACGTCGACGTGGCTAATTTAAAAGAGTTTATAAGCTTAATCAGATGTACTCTAGACCATGGAGAAAATTAAAAGTATGGTCAAGTAATTTACATTATGGTAAAGGTGTATTTGTTTCTTCAGTCATTTAACTTGCATATTATTTTTATGACCAAGAATATAATTTTCCTCTAGAACATGCGAGTGATCGCAAGATTACGAACTAATTTGCATTGTTTGTGTTTGCAGGTGCTATTTTAGGTGCACCCACAAGTACCAAGGCTGCAAAGCTACAAAACAAGTGCAAATAATCAAACAAAATCCTACGTTGTTCCAAACCACATACTTTCATCAGCACACGTGCAAAGATTCACTACATTTGGCCGCACAATTGGATTCAGATCCCGTGGACTGCAATTTGATTAGTTTCCAAGAAAATATAGTACCACTGGAAGATCATTCTCCAAACCCTATCAATGTTCCCTCTCCACAAAGTGAATATTTCACTTCAAACTCGACTTCGGATCCATGGAAGGATATTTTCGACCTGGATCCGGCTGGTGATCACAAACACGAATGGGGTTCGTTGTCAGGCTCGTACGGAGAAGAAGTCGTCTCCGGTTATTTTCAGTCGTTCGATCATCTTGGAGAAATGGAAAGTTTTAGCTTCGATGAGTCTTGAGTTCTGTTGGTGCCATTATCTTATCATCTAGATAGTTGAAAGTGTTGAAATTTGATATTGTTGTACAAATTAAGCTAGAGTTACTTGGACGTGGTAGGTACATAAGCCACATGTATTTAATCTGTTCCATGTCTTTTGGCAATAACTTTTTTTCTATATATAAAATGAAAGGAGTTTCCAGTTAATACGTATCTTAAGGTAAAATTTGGGGAAACAAAATTCGTAACATAATTGACGAATGAAAACAAATTTATTTCTAAGATTTTTATTGTTGAATAACAATTGGTAACAACTTGTCGATGGCAAATATCGATAAGAAAATGGGAATGAATCCCTTTTGCAATTCAAATGCTTCGATGTAGTCAACACCAAATAAGTAAATATTTTGAAATTCATATCTTCATCTTCAATATCTTAATAACTAGGTGAAAAGAAGATAATCACATATCATAAACTAAAATTATTTCCACGGATCTACAAGATATTATTTCTAAAACATTGCTTTCATGGATCTATGAAGTGGGAATGAATTCGTTAAAGGCATTGATTAGTAAACGGAGAAAACTGAAAAAAAAGTTATAAAACTAAAAGAAAATATGAAAAAAAAAACGTTCGAAATTCTTATATTGATATGCCAAAACATGAGGGAAGGAGGTGCCTGAAAATGAAAAATTAAATGTTGTGTTGGATCTGTGAAACAGATCAGATCTTAATTTTGATAAACACAAAACTTGTTTTTTTTTTGTTTCTAACAGTTTAATTGAGTACGAAGGCCGAGCTGAATTAGATCAAAACAGAGCCGGACGGATCAGCTGGAGAACTGTATAGTATAAAGAAGAGCTTACTCAGTTCAAAGTTGAGAAGAGCAGATCAGTTCAGAGTTGAGAAGAGCAGATCAGTTCAAAATAAAATCAGTCCAGATAGCAAGTGCAGTTCAGATCAGTTGAAGCGCAGAGCAAATTAGTTGAACAGACAAGAGCAGAATTGATCAGATCAGAACAGATAGAGAAAAACGAATCAGAACATAGTCGAACATAATAGAGCTGAATAGAAAAAAAGCAGAACAAACATATCGGACGAAGAGAAGTTAGTGAAAAAAGAGTAGAGTAGTTTAGAATCAGAAGAGCAGTGTAGTTCTATGTGCAGATCAGGTCGTAGTTTCGCATCATATCAGTTCACATAAGAAGTGAGAGATTAATTGAAAAAAATAGATCAGAGCAAAGTCCGTCTAAGATCAGCATAGGCTACCAGTTCAGATCAGACAAAGCAGTTTGAACAAAATTTTCTCAAACAAATCAGAGAGGTCCAAACTGATTCTCTCCAATGTGTCTACATCAGTTCAGAGGCAGTATAAAGATAAAAATAGTCTCATCTGCTACTGTACGAAGAGGGGACAATGAGTACATAATGTCAGAAACTTTATAAAAGCTTTTCAGCGGAAAAGACCAGCTGCGTGGTTTGTATAGAGTGTCAGTTCGGACGAGAACAGAATATCAAGTTGTGCACCACCAGCAGACATCGTCATAAAGCTTGAATATCATGAAGAAGACGACAGTGTGTGAGGTGATATGTGAGAGCTGAGCTGAATAGATAATACACACACACACACACATTCACTCACAATATATGAGAGATGGGAATTTTAGATAGCTGAGTGAATATGAAAATCAAATCAATTCAATTGTAGTCTTTCACACAGAGACGTTAAACAAGTGTACATAATGTTGAGTCTAGGAGTTCAGTTCAGGTGCGACCTGACTGAGTGGGTTTGTACATAGGGTTGTATAAATAAAAATATCTTCTAGAGTGAATCCAATGTAATCGAATTTTTCTCAACCATGAGCTGCCACCAGATTAGGAGGTTTTATGGATGGGATACGAGGTTTTATGGATGGGATACCAATCATAGGCTCCAGAATGGTTAAAATGAACAAGTGAGGGATGAATGGACGTGATCTGCAACCACAAAAAACATATCAAAGAGCGCTGGAAGTGTTTACGATGAAATCCCTCCAATGCTCAAGTCAGATCAGATATTTGGGGATAGAGAAGAAGGGCGCATCTAAAAGCCAAGAACTGATAAGCTCCCGTTCTCTCCCAGTAAAACTAGGCATACTTGGCATGTTAAGAAACTGGCGAAATTAATGTGATAAGACATGTCATGATCAGGCGGGTGTTAGAGTAGATGCCCAACTAGCCAACTTGTGGCGTGTGGGTTTATAGACACTTGTATATGACAGTCTTTATATATGATATTCGTATTTGTTTATGGCATTCTTTATCTTCGTTATGTTTATATAATGTTAACAATTGTGTTGGATAAAGACCTAGAATGCACCATAGTGTATGTTAGATGTGATAGTGGGTATGACGGCTATCATGAAACACATCTAATAGTCACTGTGTATTCTGAATTAGTTCCTAGTCGATTGGGCCGTCAAAATGAGGATAAGGCCGCCCGAGCTCGAGACTAGTATCTGCGATGCGAAGTACCATGTTTCATTGGTAGGGAACATTGTGATATTCTGAGCATGTAGATAGATAGTGACCTGGTGATCTATCGAACTACCCTCGTTCGGACTTTCCAAGTGGTTACCATTTGTCGAGTGGATAAGTCCGAGGTCTTGGTTGTACTGATTAGTCCTCACGACTCGAAACTTCATTGAGACTCTACGTGATAGGCGTCTCACTTTGACTCGTTTGCCGACTCACTTGGGGTCATTAGGCGGCGGGATTGGGTGAGATCCCGATGCATGTAGGAGTCGATGCTTCGTTGTCGAGGATTCACCGCTCGCTCTCATGTGTGGATATCCTATGCTATCTGAGGGGATAATAGTGTATAAATCTCTGGCCAGAGTACTAGAAGTGTTTTAGATAAATGGGTTTACCTAGTTACACTCGCGATGTCACTATTCGATCTCCAAGATGTATGCATAGCTATCGGATCTCTAGCGACTCTCGATTCACCAATGGTCGTTGATCTGATCGGGAT
>KQ996630.1:0-11844 GCA_001598015.1 Dorcoceras hygrometricum | reverse complement strand
TGGACATGGTTCGATCTATGATGAGCTTCACTGAACTTCCTACCTCGTTTTGGGGCTACGCACTCGAAACGGCGGTAATTTTGTTGAACAATGTCCACACCAAGGCGGTGGATAAGACTCCGTATGAGATATGGATGGTCAAACCATCCAAGTACTCATACATGAGAATTTGGGGATGTCCTGCTTACGTGAAGCAGACAGTGGGAGATAAGCTGGATACGAGATCCATCTTATGCTACTTCATTGGGTATCCAAAGAATTCCATTGGATACTACTTCTACTATCCAAGTGAAACAAAATTGTTTGTTTCTAGGAATGCCACCTTTATGGAAAGGGAATTTATACTTGATAGAAAGGACAAAATAGTAGAGCTCGAAGAGGTTCGAGATCCAATCGAAGTACCAGGTGAGTCTCCCGCACCTCCAGAGCCGGTACCAGAAATGGTCGCACCTAGGAGATCCGAAAGGGTTCCTAGGACTCCTGAGAGATATGGTTTTCTCCTTGAAGATGATCAAGGTGATCAAGTTATTGGATCTGATCCAAGAACTTTCAAGGAGGCGATTTCCGATGCTGATTCAAATTTGTGGCTTGAAGCAATGCAGTCTGAGTTTGACTCAATGCATACTAACCAAGTTTGGACTCTTGTTAATCCTCCCGAAGGAATTGTTCTTATTGGGTGTAAATGGGTATACAAGAGGAAACTTGGGCCTGATGGTAAGGTAATGACCTACAAGGCACGACTGGTCGCAAAAGGTTACACTCAAAGGCAAGGTGTTGACTATGATGAAACCTTCTCACCAGTCGCAATGTTCAAGTCAATTAGAATCTTATTAGCCATAGCCGCATGGTACGACTATGAGATATGGCAAATGGATGTGAAAACTGCGTTCCTTAATGGAAACATTAAGGAAGAGATCTATATGATGCAGTCTGAGAGTTTCACATCTGTTGGAAGCGAGCATAAGGTATGCAAGCTTCAGAGATCGATCTACGGTCTCAAACAAGCATCGCAAAGTTGGAACCTGAGATTCGATGAAACAATTAATGAATTTGGTTTCATTAAGAATCCCGAGGAGCCATGTGTTTATAAGAAGATAGTTAAAAGCGCTGTGACATTCCTCGTACTTTATGTTGATGACATTCTACTCATTGGAAATGATGTAGGAATGCTGCAATCAACTAAAGTCTGGTTGTCTAGTAGATTTTCGATGAAAGACATGGGTGAAGCATCCTATATTCTTGGAATACAGATCTATCGGGATAGAGCTAAACGGATGCTTGGACTCACCCAAGCTACCTACATCGATACCATACTTAAGCGGTTCTCTATGGAAGAGTCCAAGAGAGGACACCTACCTATGTGCCACGGGGTCACTCTATCTAAGTCTATGTGTCCGAAGACTGATGAGGAGATAGAGAATATGACACGTGTGCCATATGCCTCGGCAATAGGTAGTATTATGTATGGCATGATCTCAACTAGACTGGATGTCGCATATGCTCTGAGTGTCACGAGCCGCTACCAGGACAACCCCGGCCAATTACATTGGAAGGCTGTGAAGGATATTCTTAAGTACTTACGAAGGACTAAGAATATGTTCATGGTCTATGGGGGTGGTGAACTGAAACTGGAAGGCTATACTGATTCTAGCTTCCAGTGTGACGTGGATGATTCAAAGTCAACCTCTGGATTTGTATTCATGCTCAATGGTGGTGCTGTCTCTTGGAAGAGTTCCAAACAAGACACCATCGCGGATTCAACCACTGAGGCTGAGTACATCGCAGCATCAGCTGCTGCTAAGGAGGCGGTTTGGATAAGGAATTTCGTCCAAGAGTTGGGCGTCATTCCTAATGGAGTTGGTCCAGTCCCGATGTACTGCGACAACACGGGTGCCGTTGCGCAAGCAAAGGAGCCTAGGTCTCACCAAAGATCCAAACACATACTGAGGAAATACCACATAATCCGGGATATTGTGGCTAGATGTGACATAGTAGTTGAGAGAGTCGCCTCTGCGGACAACTTTGCTGATCCACTTACGAAGCCCTTGCCAGGACCGTTGTTTGAAAAACATCGCGAAACAATGGGACTGCGACTGATGAGTAGTTGACTTTAGAGCAAGTGGGAGATTGTTAGAGTAGATGCCCAACTAGCCAACTTGTGGCATGTGGGTTTATAGACTCTTGTATATGACAGTCTTTATATATGATATTCACATTTGTTTATGGCATTCTTTATCTTCGTTATGTTTATATAATGTTAACAATTGTGTTGGATAAAGACCTAGAATGCACCATAGTGTATGTTAGATGTGATAGTGGATATGACGGCTATCATGAAACACATCTAATAGTCACTGTGTATTCTGAATTAGTTCCTAGTAGATTGGGCCGTCAAAATGAGGATAAGGTCGCCCGAGCTCGAGACTAGTATCTGCGATGCGAAGTACCATGTTTTATTGGTAGGGAACATTGTGATGTTCTGAGCATGCAGATAGATAGTGACCTGGTGATCTATCGAAATACCCTCGTTCGGACTTTCCAAGTGGTTACCATTTGTCGAGTGGATAAGTCTGAGGTCTTGGTTGTACTGATTAGTCCTCACGACTCGAAACGTCATTGAGACTCTACGTGATAGGCGTCTCATTTTGACTCGTTTGCCGACTCACTTGGGGTCATTAGGCGGCGGGATTGGGTGAGATCCCGATGCATGTAGGAGTCGATGCTTCGTTGTCGAGGATTCACCGCTCGCTTACATGCGTGGATATCCTATGCTATCTGAGGGGATAATAGTGTATAAATCTCTGGCCAGAGTACTAGAAGTGTTTTAGGTAAATGGGTTTACCTAGTAACACTCGCGATGTCACTATTCGATCTCCAAGATGTATGCATAGCTATCGGATCTCTAACGACTCTCGATTTACCAATGGTCGTTGATCTGATCAGGATATATGGATTGAAAGGACCGTACTGTACGCTAACCACGACCGACTGATTCTTGCAGGCACTATCAGTGAAACCTAGGGGATCATGGGGCGATGTTGCTAGACGCTTTACCATGATCCGTTGGGCAAGTCCGAAATTGTGATTTCGGAGCACAATGGTTGTGGGCCCACGGCTAGCTGTATCCCTGAACCATTGAGGGTCACACAAGTACTGGATTCAAGATTCCCGCACGGAAACTGAGCTCAATATGTTGAGCATAGGAGGAGGATTTTTGGAAGTACGAATTCCTAAAAGTCAACAGGGGTCAAATCGTGATTTCCGCTGTTGAGGGGCAAAACGGTCATTTTGCACTGGGATTCTGAAAAATGGTTTTTCAGATCATAATATTCAGTTTTGGAAACTGAGTCGATCGGTCCGATCTGATCGGCGATCGGAGTTGTAATGAAGTCGCAGTGACGGATATCGTCATTTGGACCCGGGCCCGTTGGGCCGGTCCAAGTCCATTACTAGTCTTATTAAAAGAGACTTAGGGCTTCATTAATCATAACTAACATATCACAACCCTAGTCTACCTAGACCTACACGGCCGCCCCCTTCCTCTCCTCCAAAGCCTCACGCCGCCCGCCGCCGCCCAAGCGCCGCCGCCCGCCGCCGCCGCACGTTGATCGGACTTGTTCCGATCACCATTTCGAGGAGTTTCCGTCCGTGCTGATCTCGTCAGGCCTTCTAGTGCAGGCTGAAGAAGGAACCTTGCTTCCGTTCGTGGACTTGATTAGACGTAATCTACCGCCGGCTATCGTGAAGAGCCAGTCTCCCTGTGATTCTGGTTGGAGCCAGGCGCCTGTCGCCAGCGAGGCAACACCCCGAGAAACGCCCAATGAATGATTTATAGTGCTGTTTGTGTTGTATTGAACGTTTCCCGGCGCTTAATTTTAAACTTCCGCTGCACCGCCGGGAGACGGGATCCGGATCCGCCACCGCTTTTCCGACAGCGGGACCTATGATTCATTACTATGATCCTATGCATCATGTGATTGAGCATACAAAATAATGTCAAGGTTGATCCTTACTGATTTCCAGGGATTTTTCGGCTGGCGCTGAGACCAAGGTTGATCCGCATGTCTAATCTAGAGCGTAATTATTCGCGTATCAGATCGGAACAGAACGAATAAGAACAGAGATCACAGAACATAATAGAGTGGCTCAGATAAGTTAAGAGAGAAAAGTTCAAAGTAGCATAGAACAGATAAGGGAAGATAAGAATAGTTTAGAACAGAGATGTTCAGTACAGATCATAACAACAGAGAACAGATGAGAACAGAACAGATACAAAAAGAACAGTACAGAACAGAAGAGCAGCGTAGTTCAATGCATAGATCAGGTTGAAGCTTTGCATCATATCAGTTCACATAAGAAGAGCGAGCTTATTGAAGAGAGCAAATCAAAAAGGAGTTCAGATCAGATTAGGATAGAGAACTAATTTGGGCGAAACTGTACCAGTTGGGGCGTCACCTGTTGACCACTCGACGTGCAGAACTGTTATTGTTCCTCGGGTCCCGATCATATATTGAAGGTATCAAGAGACGTAGAAGATGTTGACTTCGAACATCCATAAACAAACCTCAGCGTACTGATTTACTGTTTTTTGCATTCATTATTTTAAACTATTTTTAAGTTCAATTTTCAGGAAGTACTTCGGGTAATTTCGGCCTGGTATTTCAGATCACCCGATATACTGTCGGTACTTAAAACTTTCTAGAACATGAGCTATTACATCTCCAAGTTGATTTCAGATCACGGCCGACAGTGCATGCTGTTTTGTTTAAACTGCTTTTAAAACGCGAGCTGTCCTACTCCGTTCTGTCCACTCGAAACAGCGTGATCTGGTCCAGATTATGTGTCTTTATCTGTGTTGTTTCGCTAGAATGCAACGCACGATCTGACCGATTCACGATTCGGGTATTAAAGCGCTTTTACGATCTGATATCAGACCTGTGCCACGATCTGTTTTTTCATTCCTATCATGTCGTGGTCTATTAACATCTCCAATTATGGGTTCTGGTCCATTAAGTTGTCGGAATATAGTTTTGGTAGAACAACAATTAACTTTCAGTTCATTTGCTTCATTTCCTTTATGTGAAATCTGAGTCATCAACTTTGTTGTCATGTCAATATTTTTTATGTCATGTTATCATTTTCTGACGCCATATTATCATTTCTAGTGTCATAGCATCTGAAAGCATTTACATTAGACGAAGACAACCGAAAATTTAAAGTGAATACAACGAAAGTTTAAAAACCGATCAACCAAAACACAAAAGTGAACATGCTACGAGTAGGAAAAACAAAACTATTTTATCTCTGAAAATCATCATCCAAAAGTTGAAGAAGATAATAATCCGAGCTAGAAGAAAAAGCTGTCAATTTGAGTCAAAACTCACCTTAAACTTTTCTTATATTTCCATGACATTTCTTAGGGAATGCACAATGGAGGACATGTTGAGGGAGACATTTCTCCTCCCTTTTAGGGAGTATATTTGTGCATTCCAAGAAGTACACAGTGTCCGGGTATTTCCTATAAAAAAAGTTTATTAATTTTTGTTATGTATTTTACTTTTTAATTTATTTTCAAATCAAATAAATAAAGGAACAAACCTTTCTATTTCTATGTTGTACCAAATTGTAATATAAATTTGTTTCGGGTAGTTGTACAATTATATATCTAAAATTCGATTTTAAATGAAAAATTAGCGGAAAAAAAATTAATGATACAATAAATTAAGAGTATTTAAGTTACACTGGGGCTTTTAGAGAAAAATTATGTAGAATAATATAATAATTTATTTAAAGTAAAAATATTATTAAAATTAGTAATGGGACCTATAAATATTTGAGTAGCAAGATATTTGATTGTGAAACGTGGGATATTTAAATCATGAAATATTTAATTGATGATATGAAACATTAGACCTACAAATATGTGGATGCTCTGAGTTTGGTCTTAAGCGAACACTTGTATCATATGTTACAGATAAGTAATATATTTCATATTTCATAATATATCATTATTTATGTCAATTATACATAACGAATGATGATGATGATGATGATGATGAATAATAATAATAATAATAATAATAATAATAATAATAATAATAATAATAATAATAATAATAATAATAATAATAATAATAATAATAATAATAATAATAATAATAATAATAATAATAATAATAATAATAATAATAATAATAATAATAATAATGATGATGATAATAATAATAATGATAAAAATAATAATAATAATGATGATAATGATGATGAAGATGACGATGATGATGATGATGATGATGATGATGATGATGATGATGATGATGATGATGCCCCCATAGTCAACTCGAAATCCGAGGACCGAGCAGCATGCGCCAGACCCCGACCTACGCTACTAAACTCGGGAGATAGCCCGAGGACACGCTCCAAGATCGGGGAGTTGCCCGAGGACACTTGCTCAGCCCGAGGACAATGTCATGGCAAGCAGAATCCAGCCTAGATACGTCTTTCCTTATTTGAAGAATCCAGGGACGATACGTCTTTCCTTAGTTAGACGACGAGATCCCGAAGATCACGGGGAGTATCTCGCCCGAGATACCCGCTGCAACCGAATATTCGCCAAGATATGCTCCCGTCCATCGCCTAACCCCTCTATAAATATCAGGTATGCTCCCTCATTCTATACACACATTCTAGCATCCTTTTGCACCCAGCATATATTTTCTCCTACTCTCTTTTTGCTCTCACATCCTTCCTGACTTAAGCATCGGAGGGGCTTCGCCGGACACACTTCCGGCGCCCTCTGACCAGTGATTTGTGGTTGTAGGCTCGAAGAAAAAGCATTCTCCATCCACCGGTGCCCGACGTTCCCGAGCTCCCGACGTGGTGGTATCAACTCGTCGGCTGAGATAATTTGGCTACATCAATTGGCGCCGTCTGTGGGAAAGATAGAAGAAGAAAGGTACGAGATGCCACCAAAGAGGACTAGAGCTCAGGGTACTGGAGAAACAGCCGCACAGAGAGTATGTCTCAGGGGTCGGAGAACCCCAACCTCACTGCGGCCCAAATTTCTCAACTGGTAGCGACTACTATGGAACAAATATTGGCCAACTGACCTGAGTCGCACCCGCCGCCCGATCAAAAATCTGAGGAGATAAGGAAGCTTCGGGAGGAAATCACGCGGCTAAGGGAGGAAAGAAGCTCGGCACCTCCTCCCCCACCTGCTCGGGAGGTGCTCTTCTCTGCTGAGGTACTGGCTGCTGAGTTACCTCAGCACTTCAAGTTTCCAAATGTAGGAGAGTATGACGGGATGGGAGATCCCGAGGAGCACTTATCATGGTTTGAGAACGCCGCACTCCTCCACCAGCATGCTGATCCTATCAAGTGCAAAATCTTTCTCACCACTCTGGTCCGATCTGCACAACAATGGTTTAATCTCTTTCCAACTGGGAGTATCAAATGTTTTCAGGATTTCAGCCAGGCGTTCCTTCATCAGTTTGCCAGTAGCAAGAAGAAACCGATAACGACGCTGAATTTGTTTACGGAGAAGCAGAAAGGACAGGATAGTATTTGGGAATACATCAGTCGTTTCAACAGAACTATTATTGATGTGCCATCTGCCACGCCGGAATTGCTGATCTGGGTGTTCACCCAGGGGTTGCGAGGGGGTGATTTCTTCATATCCCTTGTCAAGAAACCCCCGAAGACATTTGATGAGATTCTTACTAAAGCCGAGAAGTATGTTAATGTGGAAGAGATACAGTCCTCGAGGAGGAGTAAGCAGAAAGCACCACCTCGGCCGGGTCGGGAACTTAGAGTAGAGAGAGCCCCACTGAGGCCATCTAGGCAAGAATCTCCTTTGCTGTTGGGAGAATTCACCGCTCGAACACCATTGAAGGTGAGCAAGGTTCGAGCTCTGGAGATTTGTGATGAGCGGAAGGTAGTGCAACGACCTCGGGGGAGTGAGAAATCAACAGGGATTATGGTCACACCACCTCGGAATGTCGACACTGGGACAATGAGTTGGAGAGTATTATACAGAATAACCCCGACGTGCGGACAACGCTAGTGGGGGATGGACAACCTCGGGGGGAGAAGAGGACCCGAGGAGGAGAAAAGTGGCGACAGGATAAAAGGCCCTCAGGGCGAGAGAAGAAACCACGGAATCATGATCGGGACCCTTCCCGAGGAGAACAGAGATCACCCCGGCCTCGGGGAGTTATCAACATGATTTCAGAAGGACTTACTGATGGAGACTCCATGTGAGACCTGAAATTTAATAAAAAGGATTAATTGTTGGATTAATCGAATTTTAAAGAATTCTGGGTGTTGGGAGTTCTATTTGAAGGTTTCGTTTGCATTTTCGGGTCGGAAATCACATTTAGAGCAATTCTGGGAATTTCGGAATTTTTGAGTTGGAATCCGAATTTTCGAAGAAATATGTCGGTGGCTAATTAAGAAGGTATAATATATATATATATAAATAAAGCTTTGGATGGGACGTATATATATATATATTGCAAAAGGGGATGGCCTTCAATTAATTGAGATAGATTTCGTTCGTAGCTTTCTTCTCCCAATTCTCGTTCCTTTTCTCAACCCGCTATCACTATTCACCCTAACCTTCTCCGGCCATTTCCCGTTGACTCCGACCTCCGATTTTCGTGTTCTTGGTAGCGTTGGAAATCCCTCGAAAAGATCTTTCTTTCCATACCAATATTGAAGGCTGAATCGAGCTGGAACAGAATCACGAAGCATCTGATTTCGGCAGCAGGTTGGAGGGTTCAGGTATGTTTTTGAAATTGGGATGAGATATGGTTCCTAGCCTGTATTTTAACCATTGTTAAGTTGTATTGTTGGCATGGAATGCTGGTTTGAGTTTATGAAATTCCAGTCATGGGTTTTGAGGAGATTGGCCGTGAATTTGGTGTATGTTGGTCATGAGTTTGTAGTAGAAATATTCTTGAAATCTTGTGTATAAATTTCCAGCCGTGTGCTTTTGGTTATTGGCTATGAGAAAATGTGCCAATGCCGTGAGTTTGGTTGGTTTTCTTAAGAATTATAGCGGTGCATTTAGCAGGTTCCTTACGAGATTTCTTGGGGACCTTTGCTTGTGGTTTTGTTGCACAGATTCAAGTGCAGGTTGAGTTTGTTAAAGCAGTGTGTGGCTGTTGAGCCTTTGACAGATTGATTTGATTACCTGATTGGGTGCCACGTTGTGACTGGCCGACTTTGAGTCGTGCCCGAAAAGTCCAACGCTATCGTCGGAGTGGTGACTACCGGATTCGAGTGTCTACCACCGAGCTGTGATGGGCTGACGGGCCCCGATGATCACGGACCGATGATTTCCACCGGCTGATTGGCTGTGTGTGGTATAGAGGCTTGATTTGAGTTGCCAGTTGATAGACTGTTCTAGCTATCCGATTTCTTGATAGCCCTCATGCATTCATAGCATTGATTTATAGCATGTTGCATGTTTATCTGCTTTGATAGCTCTTCGTACTGAGGCTTGACCTCGTACTTGTTTTCCTGCTTTTGTCTTGTTTGGGTCTGCGTTGCCCATTTGCAGGAGTTTCAGGTAACCAAGCTGGGCAGAGCGGAAGTTCAGCTGGTCGATCCCGACGTCCCTGAGTCCCAGTCTATATGTATATGATATGTATTGAGCCAGGGAATGCCCCGTGGTATCTTGTATTGGGGATCTGTATTTGAAGATATTATGCTTTTACCTGTTGTGTATGAGTTTGAGTCAACTCATATTTTAATTATCGCTATTTTGAATGTATGATTTGAAGTTCAGGCCTATTGTATTTCGAAAAATTTTTAAGCCCTGATTTTAGCTTCCGTGTTTATGCGCTTATTATGTGTTAATTATTAGTAATTAGCACGGGGCCTGACACTCCAATCGGGCGAGGAAGGCACGATGTCGTCGGATGGAATTCATGGAGGTTGAGAAGAGGCGCTCGGGACCTACTATCTCATTTGGTCCTGAGGACTTACCTGTGGATGTTGAAGTGCACAATGATGCTCTGGTTATTCGGGCAATGATTGCAAATTATGAAGTGGCCTGCATCTTTGTGGATTCTAGGATCTCGGTTAATGTATTCTTCAAGAGTGTTGTGGATCAGATGGACCTTGGGGAATATCTTATGGAGCCCGTGCACACATCTCCGTTCGGGTTCACTGGTCACTCTTTACAACCAGTGAGAGTTGTTCAATTGCCCCTTTCACTTGGCTCGGGGGAGTATAGGAAGACCAAGGTCGTCGAGTTAACTGTGGTAGATGCCCCTTCTTCCTACAACGTCATCTTGGAGTGAGAGTTGTTCAATTGCCCCTTTCACTTGGCTCGGGGGAGTATAGGAAGACCAAGGTCGTCGAGTTAACTGTGGTAGATGCCCCTTCTTCCTACAACGTCATCTTGGGAAGGCCAGTCATGGTCGCATTCTTGGACGTGGCCTCGGCCTTACATTAGAAGATTAAGTTTCCAGTTGGAAATTCAGTGGGTGAAGTCCTCGGGGATCAAAAGATGGCGAGGAGGTGTTATATAGAAGAGGTGAGAGTGAAAGTGGCTAAGTCTCGGGCCCAAGACCATCCTAGGGCTCGGAAAGACAGAGGTGTGAATATGGTCGGGAACAATTTTCAGTTAACTACTGAGGACGAGGAGGAATAAGTAGTCCTCGCTCCTCCCGCTGGGGTGGTGAAGATAGCCAAGACTCTTCCAGGGGATGTTCAAGAACAGTTGATCCAATGCCTGGAGAGGAACAAGGATGTTTTCGCCTGGTCCCCTACCGACCTAAAAGGGGTCAGGCGCGAAATGATGGAGCATAGGTTGAATGTCTCCCCGAACTCTCGACCAGTTATCCAGAAAAGGAGACACTTCGGGCCTAAGAAGGATGCGGTAATCAGGAGTCAGGTCGGGGATCTATTGCAAGCAGGGCATATAAGAGAGGTAACTTCCCTACCTGGCTATCTAATGGTTTTCTGGTACCTAAGGCTATAGGAAAATGGAAGACGTGTGTAGACTTTTGGGATCTGAACAAGGCCTGCCTCAAAGACTATTATCCGCTTCCCAGGATTGATCATCTTGTCGATTCCATCTCGGGACACGAGCTGCTTAGTTTCCTGGATGCCTATCAGGGGTATCATCAGATTCCACTGACCGAGGAAGATCAACGTAAGGTCAGTTTTATTACAGCAGATGGAACCTTCTGTTATGTCGTCATGCCCTTCGGATTTAAGAATGCAGGGGAAACTTATTAATGGCTGATGGATAAGGTGTTCAATAATCATATTGGGCGAAATGTGGAGGTGTATGTCGATGATATACTGGTGAAGTCTCGGGAGGAGAAGAATTTTATATCTGACGTAGAGGAAACCTTCCGTACTCTTCGGTACTATCAAATCAAACTAAACCCTGGCAAGTGCTTATTCGGAGCTGGGACAGGAAAATTCTTGGGATACATGGTCACTCGTCGGGGAATCGAGGCTAACCCGGAGAAGGTGCGAGCCGTTGCTTCAATGTGTCCTCCTCGGAATATCCAAGAGGTCCAGAGGTTGACAGGGAGGATTGCTGCTCTCTCCCGATTTATCTCGAGGTCGACCGATCGGAGTCTCCCTTTCTTCAAGATACTTCGAAAGTACAAGCATTTTGAATGGAATGAACATAGCGAGAAGGATTTTCAGGAGCTCAAAGAATATTTGAAGGGGTTGCACATCCTTAATAAGCTCGAGCTCGAGGAACCCTTATTTGTATATCTTGTTGGGCATCCGGATCCGCCCCCTCGGTCAGGCAGCGGAAGAACAATAAACAGAGAACCGGGGAGGCGATCAATACGAGAAAAATTAACATCTACG